>CABHPQ010159116.1:0-34598 GCA_902168405.1 Peromyscus aztecus
TCATCATGCTCGTTTCTGATTTATGTGTCACACGGAGGTGGTATTGTCACTGTCTTCTGTACTAGGCCATCATCTGTTAGTGTGCCATATTGCCTGTGATCCTTAATGAGCATGAGCCACTCAGGATGATTCTTCTGAGAGACATTATGCAGTGGCTTAAAATTAAATCATCTTTTTTTTTCTTGGAATTTGTGGTTATAAAATTCAAATACTTGATTCTTTTGAAACTATCGATACCGTGAGTGACTGCAGTGATTGAGTTTCAAGCACCGTACCACTCCTGACTAGCTTGGTAGCTTACTCCACGGATACACAGTTCTGTCTACAGAGAGGGTTGATTTTATGTGCTCATTCTAAAACTATCCTGAGAGTGATACACTTTTAAGTTATTTGTATTAACTACTAAAATTGGTTCAGAAAAGTGATAACATTTTTTAAATAAATTATTTTTCTGATAACCAGCATGAGGACTTCAGATTAGTGATGTTGTCAGAGAAAATTAAATAATTTAAAACTAAAACTTATTGTGTATATGAAATTACTACAGGGGATATTTCTTTTACAAGTGAGTTTTTCCTTTACAAATATTTACAAGATCATACTACATTAACCTTGGGAAAAGTCTCTGAAAATGCAAGTAAAGGTGATTTTTAACTTTTTTCTTATTCATCTAAATTTCAAATAATTTAAATAATTGCCTACTTAAGTTCATAAGAAAAAACTTGATGGACATGGCATTTAAATATAAAAAAAAAACTATTCTCTTAATCTTTTTGCGAATGGAAACTGTGAGGTTTCCATGAAAGACTGTGGTCCTAATGTCATCAGCTATCTAATACAACCATGATGAACACTGACCACGGAACCATAATGTCATGTGGAGGGGTGAAGACCCCCAAACGAATACTGACAGTTACCATAGAGTTGTTAGTGGAGAAATCAACAATGACAAAAAGCAAGCCAGTAAACAACAACAACAAAAATCTCCTTAACTCTTAGTTTGTGTATTATTTGAGGTAATAAAGTATTGGATGACAACCTATAAATGAGAAGGTGTATAGCAATCAATGGAGTGAGTTGCCCAAAAAGAAGTTTTCTGGGTATCATTGGTGATGAGTCCAAGAGGAAGAAAAACACGTAAAGAAGGAAAGGGGAGCATTTCCAGGTACAAGGGCTTAAGTATTCTGAGACCACATGCTATTCCCCAGTTCCCACCACATTCTGCTGAGAGACAGGTGGAGCTAGGGAACAGTCATGGGGTCTGAAACAGGAGGAAAGCACCCCCAGCTGTTTGTTGTCTCTGAACAAATTACAACACCCACACATTTCAGTTTTCTTCCAGGGAAACATGAAACGAACCCTTCACTCTGTATGACCTTTAAATTGCTGCTAGGGCTTAAGCCTATTTCAAAAAAATGTACCTGGATTCTCAAGATTTTTGCACAAAACTTGTTAAACTATTTAAACCTTCTTCTCTGAGAATAACTGTAGAAATGTTTTGAGGTTCACATTCTTGAGTAAGAAAGTATGGACTTGTGGTAGATCCACACACAAAATGGATCTTTCTAATCCATTTACAAAATATATAGATATGGGGATATCTGTTTCTCTTCACATACTGAGCAGCTAACCATTCTCATTGATAACATGACTTTATGGTAAAATTCCAAGGAGATTGCCTACAGAAAGCAATTCCTGTATTACTAAAACTGCAGCATACATACCTTCTTTTGTGTTAATTTTTTTCACAAACTGAAAGAAGCACGTTTGTTGGTAATGTGTGTTCTATGCTTATGTCAATATATAATATGACTAAATAGTTTTAACTTGAACAAATTACTAGCTGAATACCAGTGAAGAAGGCAGAATCTGCCACACAGAACGGGATCAGAATCTTGGAAAAGTAGGGTCCAAGTGTTTTGTTGGTTGTACCAATGAATTCTTTATCATTTTGCTCAAATTGTCCTACTGACTGATCATTTCTCTTTGACTCTATTTCTTCTATTGGTAATTTCCATAAATTTCATAAACTATGAATACCCATAAATTTCCTAGGCTTGACGTTAATTTATGTAGCATATCACTTACTTTAAAACTATGAGTACATACTCAAATGATACTTTTTTGGGTCTATTTTTGAAACACTGGTAGTCCAAAGATTACATAATTAATAATTGTAAAGCAAGTTGTCATTGCGCTATTTTGGTAGACATGTAAATAGATTTGAAGCAGTCATTAACGTTATATTTGTACTTTGTGAAACATGAAGAATTAAAGCCCTAAACCTCAGGCCCTCTGAATGTATATTGCCCATTTATAGTGGTGTATTAGAATAGTCAAGATTGGACTACAATTTTTTATAATAATGCAATTTCCTTAGCTTGTTTTCACTGTGGCATTAATGGTTATTTTGTAAGTGGTTCCAGTAATCAAAGAAGTAAATTACTCATGCTTTCTTCAAAACAAAGTTTTGTGAGACCTTGACCAAAGAATGAGGGTTAAACACCAGTCTTTGTGATGTATTTTTAATATCCATTTTAAGGATACCACATGCAATAAATTGGATTGTAAAGTCTACAGCTAACAGTGTGAAGATACTTATTACCCCACTGCTTGTATGTTAGATGAGAGATATGAATAGCTGGTCATTTTATAAGGAGGATGAGTGATTTTCAAACAAAGTTTCCCAGTGAAGCCAGAAGAACTGCACACTGGAACTAGTTAGTAGTCTAGATACTAGAACAAGAAAAGGTTTAGTTCTAATAAATATGCTTCTCTTCATTTCACATGCTCTATCAAACAGCATCTTCCCTAATAATGAAACAATGGTGTGATTCTGAACCAGCAAAAGGCTCACTCTAGATATCTGTTTTATATTTTATTAAATTCAAATTATGGCAGTGGCCAAACGCTATTGATTCAAAACTATTTCCAACTTGTCTAAGAAAATTATCTCTGAGTGCCTATTTTTTGTTCAATCACTTAATGAAAGGTGTGGTTTTGTATCAACCCCCACCCCAACAGAATAGTAAAACAGTGGACCAAGGTCATTTATGCTTTTCTGCATATTTAATGCATTGGTATGTGTTACAAGTCATACTTATAATAGAAGAAAAACACTAGGGTAGAAAAACCAACCCTCCTCATAAAGTATTTATGTGAAACGTGTATACCTTCAGGCTTGGTTTACTTCTTGAAGAGACTTTCTCATGCATGTCAGCCTTCTTCATCACTGGTGTCTAACAACTGATAGAGATATGGTAACCATCTTATCACTCTGTATAAATCTGAGTGGAAGCCCAACTGATTCACACTCAGAAGGGGCCAAAAGATGTCTTTGGTGCACAGCAGGCTCTCCCTCACGATGAGAAAGTCACATGTATATTTAAGGTATAATACAATTTCTGAAGTGAGAACAATTGCAAAGCATAGAGGCGTTTTCAGTCAAGAACCTACAGGCTTGGGTGGGCTAACACATGCCCACAGCCATTCTAGTAATTATGGTGGAATGGTTTTATGAGGCTCCAGGAGACAGTTGCAAATATCTTTTCCATCTTTGGTTTTTATAGGTTCATCTGTTTGTCTCTTTTATTACAATTAACACTGCCTCATGTTAAGAATATTAGGCTACTATAAATTCTCTTGCTGCTTTCTTAGCAGTTTCAACTTAGCTAAAATTTTTAAATATACTCAGAGGAGTATGCTAGAATAAAGCTCCTAAAAATGTATCATGAAATATTTTTACAAGATTATTCTCACTATGGTGAGATTGGGTTAAAGACTAAGGAGGTACATCTCTCACATTTTGTGACTTTATTTTCAGAAAAAAATTGGCCTAAACTTATGCATGGTTTTCAGTTCCTTCTCAGTGATACTCATTGTTAATGATCAGAACCAAATGTTGAAGTTACTTCATGTGGGTACTTGTTGCCCACCAAAGAGACACAAGAGCAGACTCGTAATTAGCAGAATCCCACTGGACTTGCTATCTGTGCTTCTGGCACATTGATAAAGCTGAGATGTGAATCAAGACCCCCTCAGGGCCTTTCCCCATAAGTCCCTTGTAGAAACTCGTGGTCTCCAAGCAACAGCTCGACTCAGTGAGCCAGGGAGAGGCTTGCTCTGATGGCCACACTAGGAACTGTGCTAGAACAGTCTCAGCTCAGAGTTGCTCTGATGTATTTACTAATGGCATTTCTACTGCAGATGCCATGTGTTAAAGAAACTCAGAGGCATTAACCCTGAAAAGTGGAATTTCAGGGAAGACTGCATTCTCTCTCCTCAGAAGGACCCAGTCATTTGCTCTTCTGCTGTGTCAGCAAAATCAACAGGGCATAGTTTGGGTAATTTTCTTTTTATCCCTGAAGGCTTATGATAATTATTTTTCACAGCCACATTAACTCTTATGATTAGTATCTTTATGAGATTTTCATACCTATCCGAGTGATTTGGGGAGAGTAGGTAGTTACAGTAAGTGCACATTTATCAAGGAGGGATGCATAACCACTTTTCCTCTGTAGTCATTCACTGAAAGAAGTTGTCAATCTGCTCACAAGCTATGGATAAGGATGAGTGACATCTTAATGGGGATCAGTGAAAGGCTACCCTTTTAGTAGAACATAGCTCCTAAATGAACATAGAACATTTTGCTATCAAGGAAAAAGTCAGATTTTCCTCTTGTTTGACCTTGGCCTTCTGTTCTTGAAATATGATCTTGATTCCTTGACAGATAATCTAGTTTAGGCACATGACACCAGGTGAGTCAAGCAGAATAATTTATATTTTCACTCCCTAAATTATAGGCAAACATGTCTATGTTGACCTGAATTAGCCAAACTTTTCCTCAAGTAGAATTTCCCATTTCCCTTCAAACTGGGATATTTGTCATATTCTAGAGCTGAAAAAATTTCAAGTGAAACACTCTCTTGTCATCCCAATCTAGTTCAGTACAAAAAAATTCAAGCCAAGCGAATTCTGATTCCATAGCAAATGCCAGCCCCCTAATGACCCTTGCAAGAATTCATCTGTGCAATTTAAAACACTAATGTCTACTTTCGGGTATCATTTGTTCTTCTCTTAGCTGTATGATAACTGAATTCACTTTAAGTGTAGCTTTGTGTCTTTCTCAAACATTTTGGCATCTCTCACTGGAGTTGGAGATTACAGCAATTTCTCAAGTAGCTCAGATGGATAGCTGTGCAGAGAAACAGTCAATGACGAGACAACACCAACCAGACAGACAGTACAATGAACATGCAGGGCAACTGGGCTGGTAACCTTATTTCCAAAAGGCTTTGCTCTTGGGTTTCTGCTCATAACCCTCATAGGATCAGAGTGGGCTAGTGTGATACAGTTGCTAGTAGGGAGCCGTTTTCATTTTCTAACAGCACTATTTTAAAAGTATCTAGTCAACAAAATTTTAACACAACAAATTAGTTTCCAATAATTTAAGTGAGCATATCCTGTCACTCTCAGAACATTTGATATATCCTAATCTGTAGATGGATATAACATTATCACACACACACACACACACACACACACACACACATACTCACACTCGAGCTACAGGGCCCTTCTTAATGGAATATTCTAATTTCACATCCCCTTAATTGCCACCTAGCTTCTTTACATGGAGAGTTAAGATGCCATGTGTAGAACTTACTTGATTTGTTTCTGTCAAAACTGACAAAGCCACAGAGCTTATAGTGGGTCGTCATTATGTTTAAAGACAGGCCCTGTGTCCAAACAGGAGCGCACAGCATTAAGGACAAATGTCGGTGACTCCCACCCAGGCACAAACTAGAGTCGGCAAATTTCCCAGTGCCAAGGCTTCTGTTATTGTCAGACACAAAGAATTTTTCTTACTTAAATGAGTGTTCATATTATTGGATTATTTTTTTTTTGTAAAACATAGATTTCCCCCATAGAAATTCAATAAATGAAGGACTTAACCACTGAATCAAGGAAGCAGAACTCCAGTTTTTAACCTTCCAGTTGGGACTAGGCCCTACCAATGTTAATTTGTACTGCAATTGATCTTCCAGGA
Source organism: Peromyscus aztecus (assembly GCA_902168405.1). Lineage (NCBI taxonomy): Eukaryota > Metazoa > Chordata > Mammalia > Rodentia > Cricetidae > Peromyscus > Peromyscus aztecus. Next base: position 6,050 of record CABHPQ010159116.1, read on the forward strand.
GGCACGGGGCGAAATGACCCCATGGCAGGTCCAGGGCAGACTGTTTTGCTGGTCACTGATGGCCTCTGTATGTCATTGAATGAGGCTGGAGCTATAGCTGAATCCATAGCTGCTGGACCGTGACAATGGTGGCTGAGACTCTTCACTCTGTTCTGGAGCATAACTGGGAAATGTCTGTGCCCTGGACATCTTTGATGAGCCAAACCCATGACCTGGAGGGGAGGAAAGGAAAGCTGTACTAAGAAACACATCAGAAGAAGCAAAGGCATCTGTAGAAAACAGAACAAATAAATCTAATCAAAGACTTCAAACTTTTAACATTAAGCTTATAGGAAAGATGGCAAGAATCTAGGCTTTGGTATCGATTCTTTTTCTATAACCCAATACTGAGAATTGAATATAGGGCCTCTTACATGCTAGTCAAGGTGTTTATTCCAGCTCTCTTTTTTACTTTTTATTTTGAGACTGGATCTTAGTAAGCTGCCAAGGCAGATTTTGAACTTCTGATCCTCCTCCCTCAGACTCCCAATTGGCTTTGATTACAGTCTGTGCCACCATGTCAGGCTTTATGTCTTGATCTTTGAGTTGAAAACATATTCAGGCATCAGTATTTTTCCCAACTGTATCTTTCCTAAAATTCTGGACATGCAGAGACCTAGGCTAATATTTCAAACTCCCAACCTTCCTCTCTTCAACCTTTGAAATAAAAATAGAAAATTCTTCCCTTGGAAAGGTGTTTATGACAGAAAGCCTGTTACTTTCTTTCTGTTCCCTTATACTCATTTTCTGCAAACAAGAGCTAATGAAATGCTTTTCTTTCAAGCATCTGTGAACAGACAATTTGGACTTTACCCTCATCAGTAACAACCAATTACCAAAAAGGTTTTACAATAATAGGTTGGGGTTCTGTTTCTCCCAGGAACTTTGTGAGTCCCTGTAACTGATGAATATCTTGGTTTACTAAAGTGATTTAAGAGTTGACTCTTATATAAAATATACCTCAAGAAAATTCTGCTCATGAATTTGGCTGTTTAGCTGCTATTTTGTGATACAAAATTGTCTAATGCAAACCAAAGCACTAATGATTGCTTAAAATGTGCCAGGATGTTCACAATGTGCAGAGAGAAGTAAATATATATATATTTGCTTTAGAAAGTAAATATATATATATATATATATATATATATATATATATATGCTTTAGAAAGACTTTCCAATAGTTGTCTCAGTCTTTTTATAACCAGTATTCTTTGTGCTTGAGGGTGGTTTGTACCTGATGGAAAGAAGGGTTTAGTGAGACAGAAGAAAAATAGATTCTGTATGTGCTGCCCTTTCAGAGTTTATATTATACTCAAGAGATGAAACGCAGTTAATTTGATTTGTGCTTTAGCTGATCTCTTGGGAGAAGAATCCAGAGAACACTATCTGTTAACATAGAATCATGGGACATCTACTGTCACACCCCCTCAGTGGCCCTGTCCTTTGCAATGTCATAGGCTCAAAGCCAGTTTTATTGCCTCATGCTTGATGACTCCAAAAATATCCTTGCAGTGTGGAAAGCTTGAGATCCAGGATGAAAACCCATAGGAATTGGGTAATTAAAGGCTAATTAAAACTGGTAGAACTGCCTAAATGTTAAAAAAAAAATGTGAGAGAGAAATCTTGCTTTCTAGCAAGAAATTGTTTTAATTTTATTGTTGGTCTGATTGTCTTGCTGACCAGGGACTGGGAAGAACTAGAAACTAGTTGCTTGAATATCTTGGAGGAAGACAAGTGGGGGCATTCTTCTTGTTCTTCTTGGGGTCTCTCTTTTATCAGGTACATTTGAGCTTTTTGAACTTTTTGCTTGTACAGCTCTTCCTTATAACTGAATCATGCTTGGTGTGATACACTAAGTTGATATACATTGATAGCTACTAAAATGGTCTGAAAGTTGAATTGTGGACACTTACACAGTCCTCTACCCCTGTTTTCCTCCTTTAGTGTCTTCATGCTTTGGGAGAGGGGTCATTACACGTGGTTTTTATGCATCTGCCTCACTTGCCGTTAACTACTTTACCTTTTCCTATTGGTCTCTACATTGTCTCTTTATTAAGTTATTTTAAAATTTCAACTGGATGCATCTGCTCTTTCCTCCTGAGGACTCTGATGATTATATATATATATATATATATATATATATATATATATATATATGAATGAAGCAGAGAGAAACAGAAAAGCGGGAGAAGTCAGAGACTTAGGTGGTCAATGGAGGCTGTGTTCAGGAGATGTTAGATGGGGTTATGGAATGGGGTAGAGAGAAGTTAAAGGAGAGAACACCAGGAATACACACTGCCTCTGCTACTTTCTTACTCTGCTACTTTCTTATTTGTAGTTAACTTTAAGGGATATATACCTTTGCTCTGGGTTTCTTGGTTTCTTGATCTGAAATCAGATGATGATAACAAAGGCACTTAACTTATATTGTGGTTTTAAGTGTTAAGTCACTGAGCTAGCTTGTGCCAAATGCTGTCATCCAATAAAAAATAAAATGTGAGTCCATGGTAGTCTCCATGAGTCTCACTGTTCCAGGGGGAAGAACTACACTTTCTATTGGTTATATGAGCACTAAATATATCAACACATAGGAAGGCATCTGAGACAGTAGGTGTTTCCTAAATGTTAGTTAGAACAGTTAGTGAAGGTCTGTAAGGAGTAGCATCTTGCCATGATATTGATGCTAAGCTGATGTAGTAAAAAGTACTAATTTTTTTGTGATTTTTGTCTCTTTATCTTACCATTGACTAATGAGAACTCATAGTTTTTTTTTAATTAGAAACATTGTGTTTATCAGCATATAGCAGCTAGAAAGTCTAGTATTAAGAACACGTTCTTAGGGCTTGTGAGATGGCTCTGTGGTTAAGAGTGTATACTTCTCTTCCAGGGTACCCTAATTCTGTTTCCAGAACTCATGCCAGGGAACTTAAAATTGCCTGTGGCTTCAGTTTCAGAGGACCTAATGACCTCTTAAGGCTTTCCGGGGCAACTGCACTCACGGCCACTTACCTGCCGCCCTCCCCATATATGCATATAATTAAAAACAAAATAGATATTTAAAAAAGAACAGTCTTGGCCTTGATTTAATGCAAATGATATTAAAATATAAAAAATATCTAAAGAGAGGTGAAGCATACCTTTAATTCATATTACTCATGGGCTGAAAGTGAAGGCTTAAGTTGAAAATAAAGACTTTTCCTATGAACATAGGATTTTCCTTTTAGTTCTATAATATTGAGCATAAAAAGCAGATAATACAATGGACATTTACCAATGTTCTACTTAAAAAGTCTCCATGAAAGAGCATGTCTGGAGAGGTGGGTCCTGATTTTTTACAGAGCTGATCAGCTGCCTTGAGGAAGATGGTCAGGCAAGGAGAGCAAACTACAACTATCAAGTGAATGGTTTGCTCTACTAATGCTGAGCAGAACCAGAGAAGTGGATGATAAAACTACACTTATCACTCCAGCACCCCAAACTGCTTCCCCTTCACAGTATGAGCAGTGTGTGTTTCACCACTACAAAGGGCTTCAGAAACAAATTGAATTTTGCTGTACTTGTATGGTCTCATTGTCCCACATGAGGAGATCATATTCTCCACAGGTATTATGGAAATTAAACATGTTGACACATATGATTGTTGAAAGCCAGCAGAAATGGAAGTTATGTACTTAATGTTAGTTTTCTTCCTTTTGTTCTGCACAGAGTGGGCTCACACTCTTATCATTCTCTGCTCAGCACCCACATTTCCTTACCATCTTAATGTGCTGCCTCTCACTTTGACATGTTTTGAATATTATTCTCTTTCAAAGTCACCAATATTTTTTAACCTCCTCTGTGAATCATTTCTGGTTTAATTGGAAATTAATTTATGACTTTCTTTTACTTCAACTATTTCTTCAGACAGTTCACAAATTATGCTAATCAACAAAATAACATACCTCAATCAGAACTGAATATGTGAAAGCTGTTTGATAGAGACAATAAATGTGAACAAAGAGAAAAATAATTAAACCCTTTTTCAGCATTCATTGGAATCATGCCCTTAGGCAGTGTTGATGAAAGCAAAAAAAAAAAAAATAAAAAAAAAAATAAACTGTGAGGCTTAAATTAAAAACTCAGTGGAATAGACATGTTCATCTTGTTGACAAGGAGTCTAGTGAAACGCTGTCAGTTTTCCCCCAGTTGGCCATACAGACAACTAAGGTGAATAGACACTCGGAGCATCTGCACAGTGCTACAAATTAAAAGCAACACATCTGCCAACAGTGATAAGTCTATTTAAAAAATACTTTTGAATTTATATTTCCCCTCTAGCTGCAGTCATGTCTGCTTTGGTAGAAAATGGTATTTTGTTCAAATGTTCCATGTTTCTATGGTGTTGTTGACTATATTTACTCAATGGGTTCAGGTACCCTCTGACATGGTAATTGTATGTGCACCCACCAAACCTAATCTGCATAGTTTCACTCTAGAAGGAAGATAATAAGTTGGGTGTAGAGTTATTTAGGGCATTTGCTTTATTCTAACGAAATCATTCCAGGAACTGAAGAGTATCACATAACAATAAAGACACAATGAATGCCTGCTTTAAAAGGAAACTTCTCTGCTGGATCTCCAAATGCCCCAACTAGCAATGAACTGGAAAGAGTGCAAATGTGGTAGAAAATGGCAGCCAAACTGGAATGCTGGAGCTAGGATTCTTTCACAGAGAAGGCGAGAAGAAGGAAGGAAGAAGGCAGACATCATGCCCTCTTCTAGTAATTAAGAAGTATGTTATCAGCAGTTTTTGCTAAACTCCCCAAACTTGACTGACATCTGGTTTTCTACTTTTATTAACCAAGTCTATTTTCAATGCAGATTCAAAAGGAAACTGTTTTCACGCAAGCCAGGATTTTTAAAATATAGAACTCTTGGACACTAGTTGGTAAAAGGAATAGGCCTTGATAAAGACACTTGATAGTTATATGCTTAAAAGATTTGTTAGAATCTAGAGGATCTGAAAGGGTGCTGTTCTTTTAAATAATAAAACAACTAAATAAAAGTTAATATTACAATAAATGAATTGGGAAAGTTCTTTGGTGAGGAAGGAAACATGTAGAGTAAAAGCATTAATAAAAGTTTAGGCTGGATACTCAGCAGAGATATTGTCTTTAACAAGTACCTTCTAGCCACTAGCACCAAGAGTGGGTAGGCTGCACCCGTGCACTGAGAGGAGTTGGTAGAAGGAAGAACAGATGATTCGGAACTAGGTTGACTGAGTGGACTTACCACAGTGTCTTGTGACAGAGGAGGGTTTTATGCTGTGTTAATACGTGACTGTTCATCTTAAAAGTAGGTGAAAGTTGAAACCACACTAAAGTTAGATACAACCTACAGCTCCACCATATCTCAATAATTAACCAACAGAGATTAATTATGCATAGATATGCCAAGATTCATTGCCAACATTTCTTCTACAAACCATATTTGAATTATACTCAGTTTTTAATAGTTGAAATTAACACTAGTGTTCTTTTGGACTTGATCTTTATGGTCTCTAAGAGTGCTTCTGAAATTCTTATGCAGATTCGAGGATGTAGCTTTATGACCTTGAATAAACTTTGGGGTGCATCATGGCTCAGGTTCAGCATATTTGATCCAATGGGGAAATGATAATTGGTTTAATCTGTAAGAATGGTTTAGAAGAAAATTATAAAATCTGCTGCTCATTGAGTACGAATTTCATGGAGATGTGTGCCAAGTATCACAGAAATTCTGTGCTTAAAAGTCATCATATCAACTTGAGAAGGAGAGATTATGTATCATTTGTCATTCTGACAGGACTGAAGAACACTATAACTATTTCCTAATATATCTGTGGCGGTGTTCTCTAAGATACTCAGTAGGTATACAAACAAGATTTTCTCTCATCAATGTGGATGGACATCGTCCAGTCATCTGTATAAAGTAAAAGGGAGTATAAAGGCAAATTCTCTAAGCCAAGGTGTCCATCTTTCCTGTTTTTTGGACACAGGATTCTTGATTCTCAGGCTTTAAGATTTTCAATGAATTATGTTACTGGTTTCCCTGAGTTTCCAGCTTGCAGATCCCATATTAAAGGATTTCCTTTTTTTACAACAAAACAACTCCCAATTCTTAATAAATCTCCTCATGTATCTATACATATTCTATTGCTACTGTTTCTCTGGGTAACTGTATGGGTGATAAAGATATCAAGTGTCCCCTAAAAGGCTACTGTGCTAAGGGTTGGGTCCCTAGCTGTTGATGCTTTTGAGGAGTGACTCAGTCATTGATGAAATTAACATTCTAAAATTAAGGATGCTGATTTCATGAATGACTGAACTCATTGTTAATTTAATAGCTTAATGGGCTCTTGGGAAGTGATCCTAAGAGAAGAAGTAGGTCAATGGGCTATGCCTTTGAAGAATATACCTTATCTCTGGTTGCTATTCTCTTTTATGCTGCTGAAAAGTGAGCATTAAAAAAAAAAAAAAAAACCTTTCCTTCAATATAGCTTTCTGCTGTGATATTTCTGCCTTGAATTATGCCTAAAAACAATGGAGACGGTTGATTACATGCTGAAACCTTTGAAACCATGTGTGGCATGGCTCGTAATTGGTCTTAATAATAAAAACCCAGAGCCAGGTGTAGCAGGAATCTTAAAAAGTCTTACTAATAAAATCAAACCTAAGGCCAGTTATTGGGGTGAACACTGGAAGATCAGAGAGACAGAACAAGCCACAGCTAACCTCACCTGGTCAACTTCTCAGTTATCTTGTTTCCTCAGACTAGAAGTCTCTGTGTCCTCATATCCTAATGACTCTCAGCTGAACTGTGCTGCTCAAAACCTAAATGCTTAACCAACCAGCCAAATGCTTAACCAGCCAAATGCTTCTAGTTTCTGGTCCTCATGCCTTATATACCTTTCTGCTTTCTACCACCGCTCCCTGGGATTAAAGGCTTGCTTTCTGGGATTAAAGGCGTGAGTCACCATGCTTGGCTGCATCCTTGAACAGATGGATTTCTGCCTCTGGAATGCTAGGATTAAAGGCATGTGCTACCACTGCCTATCCTAAGTATCTAGTGGCTTTTCTGTTCTCTGACCCCAGATAAGTTTATTAGGGTACACAATATTTTGGGGAACACAATACCACCACAGCCAGATAATGGGGTAAATGCTGAAAGATCAATAAAGGAGTGAGCATTTACCTCAATATCTGGCTCTGGGTTTTTATTATTAAGACCAATTAGGATTCATGCTACAACCATGCATCAAATAAACTCTCCTCCTCCTGTTAATTCCTTTGTTAGGTATTGCATAATAGCAACAAATGGGTGGCTTATACAATGATTCATATTTTCGTTTTACATGTAGATAAACTAAATTAGGTCTATAGATGTTTAACAACTCCTCAAACATTTGTTAGTGCAGGTACCACAACTTATTTTCCTAACAAATAAAAGCTGAGGCATTGCCTCTAATATTTGGTTCCACTTCCTCACAGAGGCTCTTTAGAAACATATCACACTTTATTAGAAGACAATCAATAAAATGTCAATTTTTACAATTCAGCTCCTAAAACTTTACCTAAGTGTCTGTGAAATAACGAAGTAACTATGAAAGAACAAAACTAATTCAAATAATAAAGCTATATCCTATTTGCTAAGGCTGCCCTAAAAATATTTCAGCATGTGTGACTCAAGCCACAGTAGTTCATAGTCTCAATTTTCGGTGCTGCAGCCTGACCAAGGTGAGGGTTAGTGTCTTTTGAGGTCACCCTCCTCAAGAAGTAGGCTTCTTTACTGGAATTACAACTGTCCATATTCTTGCTGTGTTCTCATATGATCTTTCTTCTGTATGTACATGTCTAACTTCAACACTTTTTTTTGAGGAGATCCATTGACTTGGTGAATCCTACCCATAACACCTCATTTTACCTCAATTTGCTCTTTAAAGGTTCTTCCACCAATGGCATTCTCATGAGGGGTTTGGAATTTAACCTATATATTTTCAAAGGGCACAATTCAGCACATATAAAGTCTAAAAAGTAAAATGAATTAAGAGATAGCAATATGATAGCAAAAGTATATTATCTTATTTTCTGTGACTATACAAAATACCCAAGACAATATGCTTTATAAGCAAAGAGAGTTAATTCACTGATCCAGAGACTGAAAATACAGAAAGCATAACACCAAATCTGTTGAGGATCTCCTTGGCTGTAATGTGGCAGGTGGTGTTCAGGACAGAACTGTATACACAAGTGATCACATGGGAAGGCAGAAACATACTGGAGCCTTACAAGAATCATATTAATCCCCTCCAAGGGTGTGTCCTCACTGATCTAATGACCTCATAGGCTCTGCTGCTAAAGGTCCCACTTAGCATCATCACATCTTAGCATCATCACATCTTGGACCAAATGTCCAACATTTGAACCTGAGTGACATACTCAAACCATATCTAGTCCATAGAGCCAATAGATGACATTTTTGCTTTTCAGAGGAACTCTCATCATTCACTAGTTTTAAGATATAATTGATGTTGAAAATAGGTTAGCATTTTCCTGCCCTTTCTCTTTGGGTTATTTGTACCTGTTTGTGAGGTAATATAATACAGTTTAAGACTGCATACAATGCGGTAAGCTTTCCTGACCTTCTTAGACCACCAGCCCACAAATAATGACATAGAGACCTATTATGAAAGCTTTGCCTTTAGCTTAGTTTTGTCCCCAACTAGCTCTTATAACTTAATTGACTGATTTTAATCTACATTCTGCCACATGGCTCAGTTACCTCTCCATTGTATCGTATGTCTGACTTGGTCTCTGTCTCCTGTCTCTCTTCTTCTCAGCATCCTCTCTTCTCCCCAGAAGTCCTACCTACTTTTCCAAAGTTTAAGTATAAGAACTTACATATCTCTCATTGGTGTATAGAGGCTTTAAAAAATATATTTAAGTGTCTGTATGTGTCTCTGTGAGTATACCAAGTGTGTGTGAGAGTTACAGAGGCCATACGAGGGTGTCAGATCCAACTTGGGTGCTAGGAACAGACTTCAAGGCCCCTGGAAGAGCAGCAAATGCTCTTAACTGTGGAACCATTTCTCTAACTCCATCGTTTATGTTTTGTTAACTTCCTTTTGTCGCACAAAGTGCCTAAAAATACATTTTTAAAAATAGATCTGTCTGAGTTTTCTGGGTTTTAGGTCAATAAAATTATTCCCTTTACAAGAATATTAAACCCTTTACTTTTTTCCAATATTTGCATTAAATTCTTTTTTCTCTTTTGCTCTTGAACTGATGGGGAATTTACTTTATGTTCTACATTAAGTGTGTCTTATTGTGTAGTGGCCAGTAGTATGAGTTTGAGAGACTACTTGGTTTGGGATCTAGCTTTACCACTTATCCCCTTGGTGTGCCTAATGCTCCCTAACTACCCAAGTCCCTCAAGTTTCTCAGTATTGTGATGGTGTTTATAATAGTTTCTACTAATAGAATATATACTGAGCTAACATGCTGTGCAGGCTAATAGCTAATTACCATATGCTAATACACAAAGAGCAGAGACAATAAGTATACTGACTTTTTTTTTTTTAACCCATCAAATATAGTTTGTGCTGCATGGTCTTGATTATGTGATCTTTACTTGAAGATGATCAATCCACTAGGGGTCTCACTCTTTAAAAAGAATGATTCTCCCTCTCTGAGAAGCTATTAACTATCAATATCTCCTTAGCTTGAGGGGAGATTTGTGCCCACCTTCTTTCCTCATGTTGGAATTTTTTCTGATCTGAGCCTGCACAATTGTGCATGCTCATGTAACTACTGTGAGTTCATGTATGAAAATACCCTGCTGAGTCCAGAAAACACCAGTTACTTTCCAATACCTATGGCTCTTACAATCTTTCTGCTTCATCTTGCACAATGATTCCTGAACCTTGGGAGAAGAGAGTATGATATTGGTATTCCATTTAGGGCTGAGCATTTTGCAATCTCTTATTCTCTATATGTTGACCAGTTGTGGGTCTCTATGTTAATTACCATCTAATGCAAAGGGAAGCTTCTCTGATGAGGGCTGAACTAATCAGTGTGTAAAATGGTAAGTCATTAGGAGTTGGTTTAAAACTATACCTATTTAGCAGAGTAGTTAGTAGTAATAGGTTCTTCAGTAGGACCTATAACGTCTCTGGTCCTAGTAATGGGCCAGATACGGGTTACACTTTATGGAGTGCACCATAAATCCAAGCAGAAAGTAGTTGGTTATTTCCATGATAATTAATGCCACTATTGAACCAGTGGGTGTGTCTTACCAGGCTGGTCCTAGATATAACTCATAGTGTTTTAAATATTTCTGAATTACTCTCTCTTTTACCCTTCTCCTTTTTCCTGGACTCTCTGTTGTTTAAAATGAATACTGTATTTGTAATATTAGAGTCCAGTTTTATATTCTTTGTTTGTTGCCTGACTTTGTTGTGGGTTTTTGTTTAACCTTTACTTCCAAACTTAACAAAATTGCAGAAAAATTGTATCTTCTAATTTAAACTTGTAACAGCTTTCTCATCTTCTTTATTTCCTACTGTTTCTTGTCTTTAATGTGCAAACATATAGAAGTAAATATTTACTGCTATTACTAATATTGCTGTTATCATTGAAGTTTTTGACTTGTCTCACAGGTAGATATCTGAATATTCCTTATTCAGATCTTTAAAAATTTTATAAAATATTCAAATTAGTTTTATGTAGCACTCAATCTTAGTTAGATTGGTGATTTAAAAACATTAAGATACTGACAAATATCAGATACAATGTCGCTTTAGTACTGCTAAAGATGTTTTGATTTATTAAACTAGAATTACATTTTAATAACCATTTCATACATTTTTCATAACAAAATAGTTTTATAAATTTTCTGGTTGATGTAACATCCATTTATTCTTGTTGCTTACATTTAATTTGTCTTATATTCTAATTCTTATAATTACCTACCAGGATATTAATTTTCTACAACTGTGATCTCTTTATGAAAGCTAGCTTAACTCTTTACTATTAGCAGATGGAGACGCCATTTGAATAATTATAGGCTTTACAAACAGTCTACAGCAGCCAATAAAATGGCAAGTGTTAAAAAGGAATATTTTAAGTTGAACAACATGAGTACAGAATGCATGAAATAAAAATCCATTAGTGTTGAACAAAAGGAATGGCAAATTATCTACAGTGATAATTCAAATGGTTTTAAAAGCATATTTGTCATCATTTTCAAAGGGTTATTTATAAAATTTGAGTAGAGTAAAAATAAAATATATTTTCTTATATATTGAGTTTCATTTGAGAGCATATTGGCAGTTTCAGCAATCAAGGAATTATCTATCATTATAAATATACCAAGTTCAGATAGAGTCCTGAACATTGTACTCAGTTGTTTAATACATTTACTGAGACATCACATTAAGGTCATACAAATTAAGAACAAGAGAATTCATATCAGCTAAAGATCCTTAAAATTGTAATTAATAAATAACTGGAAAATACTATTTGCTGCAAATAAACATCTCACACAATATATGCTTGGATTTGACTTATGATGATAATGCTTTATGCAGAATTATCAAATTTAAGTAAATTTGTATGAGGATGGATTTTCAGAAAGTCAGTCTAAATGAAACATCAGGACACTGTTTAAAAACACCTTCAGATTTTCAAATAATGCAGCACATTTTTATACTGCCACAGATTGAGGTCAAAGTTCACACTTAGCCTGAAAACTAAAAAAAAAAAAATTACAAGTTCCACTTCAAAATTTGCATAATATGATCAAGTCTGGATTGTTCATCTCACTGGCTCTAGAAGTTTGTTAATATGATTATTAAAATCAATTCTTAGAGTAGGAGTTTGGTCAAGACTTACCTTTTAATAACTTATTAGACTGTTTTTTCTAAGATTCAGGAAACATTGGGATAATCACAAACAAATTCCTTCTTAACTTTGCAAATATTTAACATATACATTAAAAAATATATATTCCTTGTCAGTCTTGTGTTTGTGTATATGCACATGTGTGTATCTCACAAAGTTCTATCATATAGAGCAAGAACCAGGAAAAATAATATTTTGGAAATATATTTTAGAGTTAAAGGTGCACAGTAGGGATGGTAACTACTTTTTATGTAACACTATAATATGATCTAAAAATGTGTGTAGAATAATCTGAATTATTTGTATACTAATGAAAGAAAAAATTTCCTCCCAAAGAACTGTTTTATTTCCCTTTCATAATTATGGAAGTTGTATCCATTAGTTTTCTTTTTTTTAATTTTATAAGACACAATTATTTATTAGAACATAATATATAAATCAGGCGTAGTGGTATAGCTGGTAATTATAGTCCTGGGAGGTGGTCACAGGTGTTTATGATATAGTGAATTCAAGTCCTATCTCAAAAAATGGAACATTAATGGGGACTATGGGGAGTCCAGTCCCTCGATAGCCCTCTCCCAGGGTCTGGGAAGAATCTACGAGCCGCTGATAGTCTAATCTTTGACGATAATAAATGAATCTATGTACACAAAACAGTTCATTCACTTTATTTTTCTGAGCCAGTTCTCTTTCTACTTGGCTTCTGTTCTGTTTTTACATTCTGCTCCTCTCTGTCCCTTTTCCTCCTGTCCTATCCTAGTTCTAACTAAGCTCTTTTTGCTTCATCCTCATCTTCATCTTCATTTATCTCCATCTTGGTTCCTTCCTGTTCCTCCTCTGGAATTGGTCTCAGCCCTACCAGCAGCCTGACTCTTCCAATACCATGCAAAGCTTCCAAGGTCCCTCCCTACAAGAGCCAGCTTCATTTGCAACCCAAAAGGGGAGTGAATAGAGGAGGTGGGTGTCAGATAAGGCCTGCTCAAAATATATTCTTAAAAATAGTTAGGAGAAATGTTAGGTGTCTGTCATAAACATGCTCAAATTACAATCTTACCGGTGATTAGGTAAAAGAGTCTATAAGTCACTAAAATAAAACTGCCTCTATTTTCCTATGCCACCATTATACTGGCAGGACAGGGTAGCTCTGCTTGGAGGTCTGCCTCATAGCTAATTGCATCTGGTATGCAAAAAGCCCTTTTGTTCTGAGTCAGTTGCTCTGGAATGCCATTATGGCTGTGAGGGAAAGGAGGGTCTGAGCTTCAATTTGCACAAGAAACAAAGCTATGTGCCTATCTCCTAAGTGGAGTCTCTGGAAGGGTGTTTACCTCAGGGGACTGTTTGCCAGTTTTACCTAGGATGCTTGAGAAGAATTCCAAGTAAACTACACCATTAAAAGTTCTTGGGGAAGTTATGAACACACATGAAATTCACAGCAGAAGACAGCTGATATATTAAAAGCCGAATAACACCAAATACTCCTTGAGATTAGGCTTAATCCTCTGGAAGGCCCTTAGCTTCTTCAAGCTATTAGCTTTACCATATTCAGTTGAATTCCTACTACATTCCTGAGGCTCATAGCAGAACATAATGTTAAAACATATTATATGTCAGAGTTAATCATTGGCACTGTTCTTAATTTTATGCAGAACACGTATACTGGTTCCAAGCTGGATTAGCAATAAAATTGAGATGGTAAAACACTATCATTTTTTGAACTTTAACAGAAACTGTATGGGAAATACAGGAAAGTGACACAGAACATAATTTGAGATGCCATAGACTTAATTTTGAGTCCTGATTTTGTAACTATTATCTGTAGTTTAATTGCCTTAAAATTGTGATGGTTGAGGACATAAATAAACCAGTAGATAGAGCAAAGCCTGATAGGCTTAATCAATATATTTCATTATTTTTTTTCTGGATCTTTGATTTACTATGGAGAAAACTTTCTCCAAAGAACAGAGGACAGATGTGTTAGGATTCTGCCACTCCAGCTATATGACCATGCATGTGCAGTTCAGTAGCTAAGTAAGGGGTCTTATGTCATCAGTGTGCTGCATGATTTCCCAAATGCACGTAGCATGTCACACAATCAGCACATGTGTGGCGTAGCTACTGTAAGCCCACCTGTGATTAATTCACAACATGCCCTCACAGTTGGGCATGGTCGTGCATGCCTAGTGGGACCTAGTCACTTCCGCCTAGTCATTTCCGGTTCAAACGCTTTGCCTGACCCAGGACCGTGGCTTTAAGTGCACAACGCAACCACGTGATCTATGCTCATGAGTAGAATAGCCGCATGGGCCTATGTGCGCAGGAGCAGCCCAGCCTTTATAAGCTGGCGCCATGATTCCCAGTCCCCCTTCACTCACGTGTCTTTCCGCAGGCCAGTGCACATCTGTCCCTCTCCCTTATCTTAATAAAACTCTTGTTAGTGGATTCTGTCGCGTTTTGTGACTTTTCCTCGCAGGGTAAGAGCGCCGCAAAAAACAACAACCTATGCATGTGCAAAGGAATCCTTACAAAGCCAGACACAGACTCCTCCCCTCTCTCCTGCTCTTTCCTCCCCCACCCCACTCTCTCTTTCATGCATGTGTCTCTGCTCCAGAGACAATCTCCTCTGTGCCCTCTTCCTCCTAATAAACCTCTGATACTGGGTTTTGTTGTGCCTCTGACCTTTCCTTATACGGTAAAAGCACTGCATTTAAAACCAACAGGTTGCCTTGCTGCTGTAAGAACTAGGCAGGGCAAGTGTGTCAGCTGGAAATTGTACAATAGTACCACTCTTTTATCACCTATTGGCAAAGGAGGAGAGGCTTTTGAAATGAAGGAAACAGTCATGTTTCTCTATTCTGGCTTTCATCAACTGAATAGTAAAGCATGATCAGGGAAGAAGAACTTGGCAGTTACCAAGAATGTGCATATCACAGATAAATCCGTCACTCTTGTCTATTGTGTGCCCTTTCTTCCACACTCACTATTGTGGGGATTAGCACACAGCATCCCTGAAGTTATGTCTCATGCCTAGGGGACGTCTAGTCTCCTGGCCTTGCCATCACCTCTTGTCATGCTGTCAGTCATTGAGCCCTGTGGTGCTCACCTCCTTAGCTCCTCCCTGGTCCACACATTTCCTTCATTTGTCTCTACCTTGACTTTATTATCAGGCTTATTGCTAAGATTTAATATATCCAATTGTTTTTCTTATCAAACCGACCACCTAACGTTAATGTATTCTCAATGTAATTATGGACACCAGACTACTACTACTACAATACCTCTTAGGGAGAGTGAAAACTCCCTAACATACTTGGGTTCTTAGTACTGTTAGAAACATAACTTTGGGGTTATTTTTAGCTATAAATTCTACTTCTCTAGCAAAATCTATGTTAAAAATTTGTATTTGCTATGGAAATAATGGTTTATGTTAAGTGTGTCAAGGCTCCCTTCTAAGCAAATTGTTACTTTCAACCAATCCTGTCATATATTTGTATGAACATCTATTTATTGTATGTGTTTATATGTGTATGATGTGTTGTGGTGTGTATGAAGTGATGTGGTGTGTGTGTGTACACGTGTGCGTATGTATACCAACTAAGGGCTTTTATAAATTGAAATGTGCTTACTCTTCTACTCTTGTCTTTTTCCAGTTTCTGTCTTATCCTCATCTGAACTTTAGCTCTCACCAAGCTAAAGTCTCCACTTTTCCTTAGGAATTCATTTAGAAGAGGGGAGTGAAGGCCAGCCATGGTTAATTAGAGAGATGCAATCCTCCCCCAAAAAAATAAAAATAAAAAATAAAGGACTGGCAAGGTCATCCGTTGGGCAGAGGTACTTGCTACCAAGTCTGGTATGCTGGCTAGTTTTATGTTAACTTGACACAAACTAGAGTTATCTGAGAGCGGGGAGCCTCAATTGAAAAAATGCCCACATAAGATCAGGCTGTGTGGTAGCTTGTAGGGCATTCTCTTAATTAGTGATTGATGTGAGAGGGCCCAGCCCACTGTGAATGGGGCCACCCTTGGTTGTTGGTCCAGCATTCTATAAGAGACCAGGCTGAGCAAGCCAGTAAGCAGTGCTCCTCCATGGCTCCATTAGCTCTTGCTTTCAGGTTCCTGCCCTGTTTGAATTCCTTTCCTGACTTCCTTTAATGATGAACAGGGATGTGTAAACTTAAGTCAAAGAAACATTTTTCTCCTCAAGTTTCTTTTCGTTGTGGTGTTTTATCACAATAATAGAACAAAAACTAAGACATCCAATAACCTGAGTTTGGTTCTGTGAACATAGATGATGCAAAGAGAGAACCTACTCCACAAAGTTTGTTCTCTGATCTTCATATGAGCAATCTGTACACACACACACACACACACACATAAACATACAAGTAAATGCAAATATATAAAAGGTTGTTTTTTCCATCTTTTGGCTAAGATTGAGTGTAAAAAACAATCACCTAGGAAGCCTGACTCTGCAGCCTGAGTGGAGAGCCACACCCTCTTGTGTTTTTTTAATGCCTGGTACAAACCTCGTTTTATCTTTTATCTCTCGAGTATCTTCTCCCTTAAGCTTGAGAAGAGGAAGCTTATTTACTTTTGTGTTTTGCAGTCTTGTGAAATGCCAGGCACACTGCACTCAATAAATATTAATGACTAAAACTATGAAAAATGCATGTGACAGCTCAGTCCTGTGTGCACGGAAGAATGGAACATACAGGGAATGAAGCAGCCTCACATCTGGCTTTCCATACCTTTGATCATAAAAATTACATGTTGAATCAAAGCAATTAAATGATGTGACCTGGCCCTGGCTAATGGGGCAATAGCAATGTTTTTTGTTTTGTTTTTAAATGAAATTTTAAATCATAGCACAAAACTAAATGGGATTATCTGATATGTGTTATAGGTTTAAATATTGTAACAGTTGTAACAGGAATGAAGATACTCTACAGAGTCACTTGTATTCTTCCCTTGGCTATCAGATGACAGAAACAATGATATTCAAGGAATTAGAATTTTTCTAGTCTCTTAGGGTTTCTATTGCTATTATAAAACACCATCATCAAAAGCAACTTGGAAAGGAAGGGGTTTATTTTACCTTACAATCTCAAGTCAAACTCTACCACTGAGGGAACTTGAGGTAGGAGCCCAGAGGCAGAAACATGCAGATACCATGGAGGAGGGCTACTTACTTTCTCCTTATGTCATGTTCAGCTTGCTTTCTTATAGAACCTAGGGGTGGCAATGCCAACAGTGAGCTGGGCCCTCCCATATCAATCATTAATCAAGAAAATGATTGATAAAATAATCACAGGCTTGCCCACAGTCTAGTCTTGTGGGGGAATTATCTCACTTGAATTTTGTTGGGGAATATTATTTTAAGGTGTGTTAGTTTTGTTTATGTTGCATTTGTATAACTCTGTGAAGCTGTGTTGCTGTGCCTGTCTAAAACACCTGATAGTCTAATAAAGAACTGAATGGCCAATGGCAAGGCAGAAAAAAGGATGGATGGGGCTGGCAGGCAGAGAGAATTAATAGGAGAAATCTGGGAGGAGAGCAGAAGGAACGAGAGAGGAGGAGGAGGATATCAGGGGCCAGCCACCCAGCTACACAGTAAGCCACAGAATCAGAAATAATGAAAGGTACACAGAAATAGAGAAAGATAAAAGCCCAAAGGCAAAAGCTAGATGAGATAATCGAAGTAAAGCTGGCTATCAACAAGCCAAGCTAAGGCTGGGCATTTATAATTAAGAATAAGCCACTGTGTGTTATTTATTTGGGAGTTGAGTGGTTGGCCCTGCAAAAGAGTAAAAACAACAAAAGAGGAAAACAGCTTTCCTCTACCCAGTGACTCTAGCTTGTATAAGGTTGACATAAAACTAACCAGGAAACCTAGGACGTTCATTCTGGAACAAGGAAAATGCTAAAGCCTGATGCCAGTGAGAGGAAGGACTCAACTTCTCTGACCAGCATTTGGGGTTGGCCTGAGTATAGACAATGATGGGTCAGTGATGGATAAGACCATACCTTGACCAAGGTTTAGTTGTGTATACCTCCTGCCCTCTATTTAAACCTAAACATTAGTTAAGACCCCAAGCATGGACCAGAGAAGGTGTCACTGGACCTCTTCAGATATTACTTTTCCTAATTTGGTCAAATTGAATAAATTTCCTTCTTTGATTTTCACCATTACCTGTGTGACAGTGTTAAAGAAAATGCCCCCCCAAGAGAGTGGCACTATTAGGAGGTACAGCTTTGTCAGAGTAGGTATAGTCTTGTTGGAGGAAGTATGCCACTGTGGAGGCAGACTTTAAGGTCTCATATATGTTCAAGATACCACCCAGTGTCTCACTTTACTTCCTGTTGCCTTTATGTCAAGATGTAAGGACTCTCAGCTCCAGCACCATGTCTGACTGCATGCTGCCTTGCTTCTTGCCATGATGATAATGGACTAGACCTGTGAACTGTAAGTGAGTCAACCCAATTAAATGTTTTGCTTTATAAGAGTTGCCATGGCCGTAGTGTCTCTTCACAACAATAGAAACCCTAACTAAGACAACCTGTACCTTTCATTGGTCTGTTGAGGATAGGTGGCTGAGCCTAGCCTACTAACACTATCAGGGCAAGGCTTTGGCCCTATCAACTCTGATAAGAATAAGAGAAAGGACATGATTGTTTCCAGCTTCTCACAAGTGACTTCTTCAGCAATGCTAGCAATTTAAGTTTTTGTTTTTGTTTTCTTTTCCCGACAGGGTTTATCTGTGCCTTGCCTGGAACTCACTCTGTAGACCAGGCTGGCCTCGAACTTACAGAGATCCACCTGACTCTGCCTCCCGAGTGCTGGGATTAAAGGTGGGCGCCACCACCGCCCAGCTGCAATTTAAGATATTTTAAAAATTAAAATGGAAATGCATTTGGTGAGAAAATGAGGAAACAAGACAATGCTATTGAAGCTTGCTGGTAGACAGCTCTGTGGGTCCTTTGCACCTCTGCGTGTTTTCTGAGCAAAGGCACCAATTGTCATTTTTCTAAATAATCTTTTTAAGGGTATTTATAGAACTCAAAGATTTAGATTTGGTTCTTATAGTATAAGAAATACAATATCTGTTCTGAGAACATGCATAAAGTTAGATATAAAATATAGAGGTGTCTCAAATTTTGGGTTGCACACCTATAACATATTTTACTTCCTGTACTGGGCCACCTGGCTCCTCTTAATGTTACCCAGTGGTAATGGAGCTTTGAACACCATTACAGATGCTGATGCAGTGATTAGTAACATTGCTGTGAATAGTAAATGGTTGGGTGTATCTGTCATACAAGTCTCAGAGATTCTACTAGCAGCCATGAAATGGTGGGGATTTAACTTCCAACATCACATGTAGAGTATAATCTCAGAAGTGTCACTGACGATAATAATAAATCATATTTGTGATTCTAATGCTAAAGGAAAACGTTTCAAAATTTTGGAGGATTTCATATTTACCCATTTAGTAAGGCTGCATTAAGTTGCATTGAAATCCTTCCTAGATCTGAAATAAGCACCATAATTAGGTAATTTACACAGCAGTGACGTATTAGATAGTTTAATACAGAGAGCTGAATAACTAACTCCATGATACAAGGTACAATGAACGAATATGGGCAGTGGGTTTTTTGTTTGTTTGTTTTTTGGATTTTTTTTTTTTGCCCTAGAGAACAAAAAAAATGAGTTAAGTGGCATTTTTATCACTTAAATCTACAGGATTGAAATGGACTATTAATCCCAAGTAATTTCCAGTACAGACATCTCAGGCACCTCAGAAGAGTTTTTCAAATTATCTCTTGTAAAGAAAATAGATTTTGTTGTTGTTGTTGCTGGTATTGTCTTGTTGGAGAGACTATCTGTTCTTTAGATGATGTTTTTAAAGAATAGCAGGCTGTCAACAAAAAGATGAAACAAGGAAAAAAATCAGAGAGCTCATTTGATTTTTCACAGGAAAGAAACATTTATTTTAGTAGCAACACAAAGCAGAGAAAATGAATGATTCCTGTGGTTTTTAGAACCAAGCTTTTATCCTGTTAGAACCATTGTTAAAAAGAGTGAAGCACGTTTTCATTCTGAATATGGTAAATTGTTCTCAGAGATTTGCTGCTCTCCTCAATTGCTCTAAGATACTATTGCTCTACGACAATAGAGCCCTTTGAAAGGTAGAAAATAAAGTAATTGAAGGGTAAATAGCGTATAAGCTGGGATGGTTAACATTCAGAGGATGACTCACTGCTGAATAGATGTCCTATCAGAGAGTTTTTGTTGAGTTTCTTTCTGTGCCCTGTAACAGTTGAACTGAAAGATGGCAGACACTGAGAGTTTTGGATCTGTAGTGTTTTAAGAAGTACCACGGAAAACAGAGAAATGGTGGCCCACCTGAAGAAGTGGGTGTAGAGGGTTGGAGCAGCAAGTGAGGAGTCACACCTGCTTGCTTTCAATCCTGTGCCTTACCTCCTAATTCTAGACCATTGCTAACCACTGTGTTTAATTTCCATATCATTGCAAAACCTTGGTTTTATTCACACAAAAAAGTGATAATGTGTTTAAGTGGTTTATGTTTTTGTCATTCTGATGTTTAGAAACTTTGAATGATTTCACTATTTTATTGAATAATAATGGGTTTCAATGCTGTTCACATTGAAACATCATATTTAAGTTTATTGTTTAAAATGACTTGCTATTTCTGAATTGATATATATATATTTATATTATATATATAATATAAAATTAGTAAGCTTAATGCTAGATGTCTTTTCCACCTTGCATTCTTTGTGTTGACCTTTGCATCCCACGACTCAATTCTGTGCACAGAAGTAGCTTGATATTTGCTTGAAATGGAATATAGTGTGTATTACTGGAAAAAATTCACCGACGTCTTGTAATTTTGTTCGTTCCATTTTGCCTCTTGCCCCCCACTCACATTACTATTTTAAAAATATTCACATGAAGTTTGTATAAATATATAAATCTATGCAGCAGGAATAAAATTTGTATATTTACAAACCTATGTAGCAGAAGCTTGAAAACTCTTGAGTTTTGCTCATTCGGGTTCCTGCAATTTGGGGTTCTCATGTGGATTTTAGTGTAGGAAACTAGTTGGTTCTTGTGATTGTGGGGTGAAGGTTACTCACCATAGCTAAGATAAAGGAATATGTAAATGTCAATCGACAGATGAATGGACAGAGAAAACAGAAGTGTGTGCGCATGTGTATGAAATGGAATTTATGTAGTAGAACACTATTCTGCTTTATACAAGAAGGAAAAGCCTAAAGAATGGATTGACATGCAGTATATAATGCTACTAGAAGTTCCTCCTGTTCTGGCGTCTCAATTATGAAAAGGAAGTAAGTTCTAGAGCTGTGGTATAGAAATCTGTGCCTATGCTTTATAATACTCTCATGCATAAATGAAGACTTGGCAGAAAGTTGGATATCATATTAGTGTTGTTACTATCATAATTAAACACAGATAAGGGTTGGAGAAATGACTTCCTGGATAGAGTCCTTGCTGCACAACGATGAGGACCCAAGTTTGAATCCCAAGAACCCATATAAAAGCCAGGCATAGTGGCAGGTACTTGTAATTCTAGTACTCAAATGATAAGATGAAAGACAGATTTAAGTGCATCCTCAGAAGCTCCAGGTTTGGCCTAGCATATGCTGTGGTGAAATCCTGTCTCAAACACTCTAGAAGGGAACGACCTAAGGTGGTCCTCTAACTTCCACACATATGCAGTAGTACACACACACACACACACACACACACACCAAGTAACCCTGAATCTGCATAAGTACATACGTGCCATCCTCTCCCATACACGCCATAGTAGACTATTTTTTGAAATTCCATGTTATCTCTGGTATTATACATGCTGGCGTGAAAAAAAAAAGATCTGGGAAATGATACTAATTAATACTCAAGCACATTTTGTTATAATGTCTCTGCTATCAATAATGATAATACTATTAATAATAATAGATAATACTAATCTATTATCTATTATTATTAATACTAGATAATACTATCTATTACTAATAGATAATACTAATACTACTACTAATAATAAAAATAACATAGAAATTCACTTATATACATATGAAAGTCTGTCTCATTATATTTTTAAAGTTATTATTTGATTGAAAACTTTGGAAGAGCAAACCAGATGACAATTGTCACTCAGATTCTACTGGTGACTACCAACACCTGTTTGACTGTGAGGGGTTACACCAGCTGCCCAGGGCCATCTTTCCTTCTTTTTCTTGCTTCCCTAGCTGGTCGCCAGGCCTCCTTTAACATGCTGGCTTCCAGATGGCTGCAGTTCTTCCCGTGTTGCCTGGTAGCCCTTGACCACATAATGGAACGTTACTGTAGGGATGGTTCTTTGTTATATGAACATGACAAATTATAGGCCCCAGTTGTCAGTCAAACACCAACACAGGCATTGCTCTGAAGATCTTTACATAAATGATGAAAATCACAACGAGGGAGATTGTGTGATTTAATCAGCTTTAATAACCCAAGAGCAGCACTGAAGACTCTTGGAAGACATTATGCCAATGAGTAGTAGCTCAGCTTTGCTGCAGGGTCCCATATGTCAACCTGACAATTGTCTACGTAGTCCCCGCCCCCTCACACTCATGTGGGCTGGTTCTCTGCTGTAAGTCTCTTAATACATATCTCCTACTTGCCCTGGATCTTCTCATCCATTATAGAGCACACCATGTCCTAGAGGTGTCTCAGGATACAGTGGCCAACTGCAGAGTTATGGGACAGCCACAGATGCAATATAGCCTTGTCCAAGGGCCATGGCCACTACTGTCTCTGTGAGCATCAGAAGCCAGGAGGTTTTAAGGCACTTGGAGTTCTTGATCCTGAACTGAAGGAAGATCTTCAGTGGACATTCTTAGTGGCAGGCAGATATGTATTTGTTTAGTTCTGAGTCCCCAAGACTATTTCTAAATTTCACTGAAGTTTTATTTTTTTGCAAGCTTGAAGGGAAGTTCGTGAGTTCTTCTGAGATGCAAATGTAGGCAGTGAACTGGCCACAGGATATGTATTTTGCATTTATTATGTGGGTTCCTGGGATGAAGTCAACTGTTAGGAGACTGCTCTGGATTGAATTGTGCCCCTCTCAGTATTTGGGTTGAAGTTGTAACCCCCAATAAGACTACCTAACTGTATCTTTCCCTTCTGTTTTCTGTGACCTGCTTGTCTCCTGTGCAAAGGTGAGGAAGAGTACATGCCACAAAGCACATGTGGAGATCAGAACACAGTTTTCTGGGGTTGGTCCTGTTCTCACACAGAGTTCCAAGGATTGAATTTTGGTCATCATGCTTGGTGGCAAGTACCTTTACCCATTAAACCATTTCAGCTGCCCAGAAATGCATTTTAAAGGAAAGGCCATAAATTTGAAAGACAGCAATGCAGGGTATTGGGAGGTTTTGGAGTGGGGAAAAAGGAGAAATAAATAATATAATTGTATTATAATCTTAAAAATAATTTTAATAAAAATGATAATAACACAGTTGATGGCCAATGCTTAAGAGGATGATGCTGTCCATACAGCATTTAATCTTGTAAATGTCCCATGCATGTCAGTTACTTAGGTTCATACCACAGAGGAAGATACATCCTTTCTCTTCACAAAACAGTGTCTCTCATTGCAAACCTGTTTTAAGACCTTGTAGTTAATTCATTACTTTGCTCATAGAGAGTCTAGAAGCTCTCATCATGTGCGGTTCCTGTTATTTAGAAGAGAGACAAACACACTACCCAAGAAATGTAGAAGAATGGATCCTATTGGCAGAAGGAAATGCAGACCATCTGCTGTGCTTCCAGGGTCCAGCAGACCAGGAGGTTTGGAAATGAGCCTGGTAAAGCCTCAGGCCTTTCTTGTCTCGAATTTGACACTGTACAAATTGAGAGCAATCAGGGTGGGGAAGGCTTCCTAATAGATTAATGAGCATGCTTTAATGTTCTAAAAGACATAGCAATATAGAGGTTGAATGGAGATGTTTGTTTGGTCTGGACCTGTGTATTTGGCTCCTCTCCTGTCTCTTAAGTCATAATGGTTATTTTCAGAAAATACAATTATAACCATAGAGATTGGTATTTCCATAACTCTTAGAGGATATTAAATGTAGACAAAACAGTAGTTTTCTTCATTGAAGTCTATCAACCAATGAAACAAAATGAGGTGAAACAAAATTTTAGCCAAATAGTGAATGACTCAAGTTAAGATCTACTTTTCTATATTCTGGCATTTATCTATCACCTATCTATCTACCACCCATCTATCATCTATTACCTACATATCTACCGTCTATCTATCATCATCTATCATCTATGTATCTATCATTTATCTTTTTTCATCATTCTATTCTCTAACATATTCTATCATCTTTATCTATCAACTTTCTATAGTCTAGCTAACCTTCCACACCCCTATGAAATTTCAGTTTTAGAGTCAACAACTGAACAATTTCATTTAGAGTTTAACTTAACCAATATTTATAAAGAAAACATGCTTACTATCAAGCTTTTTGTCACTGTCATTTTGCTTGTTTTCATTTAAATCACTTATTCCTGCAGCCATCTTTTGTTCAAGCATGACCTTTGCATAAAGAATGATTGTATTGCACTAAGCATATTAGCATTGCAGGTGTGTAATGCCTTAATCGCTTCACTGCAGTTTGTAGCAGATTTCTCTGTCACAGATCATTAATTCTTATTTTGTTTTCTCTGGAGTTTCAGATCATACAAGGGATACAAGTCTGTTGAAGCAAATGGTATGATATGATATAGCATAAAGTTGAGTGATGTAAAGTACTTCTCCTTGTCCATTCTCATCCAGACTCACTGAGGCACCTCCCTGTGTATTTTTCACTTGTGGAGTCATACCTCTCAGACTTGCTCACCAACCTTCTCTCTTCCTGGAGAGGTGCAGAAATCTGTGTCATACTGTTCCCTGGTATGTTCCATATGTGACTTACTGCATTTGTATCTTTGTTCTAGTAACATTAAATGGGATAGGATGGAGCAGCTCATTTCCCCTTCCATTCTTATGGATGCTGGATTTGACTAAACTGACTTCATAAAGATATATTTGGAAATATGAATCACCTCCCTATGCTGTTTCTTCTTCTTCTTCTTCTTTCTTCTTCTTCGTCTTCTTCTTCGTCTTCTTCTTCTTCTTCGTCTTCTTCTTCCTTCTTCTTCTTCTTCTTTCTTCTTCTTCTTTCTTCTTCTTCTTCTTTCTTCTTCTTCTTCTTCTTCTTCTTCTTCTTCTTCTTCTTCTTCTTCTTCTTCTTCTTCTTCTTCTTTCTTCTTCTTCTTCTTCTTGGCTTTATTGGCGACAAACATTACTGTTACACACCCCCTCAGAGAGATTTTACCTGTTCACAGCTTCATTCTACCTACTTTACCCAAGCTGAGTCAAAAGATCCTTTCAAGTATTTGTGTTGCACAGCACATTGTAACCACAGATATCTCACATAGCCTTGCTCTTTAATTTCTCTTTTCAGTTGACTCCTAGTTTTGACTGCCATACTGTGGAGTTTTCCATCCTTTTTTATATGCTTAGTTTTCTCAAGGTTAGGGGATATATTAAGACTCTCATGGGTATCTCTTTTTCTTCTAGCTTCCAGGGCCATCTTCAGCACCAACCCAATTGGCTTCTCTCTTGTGAAGAGGCTAGTGCATCTTCTTTTCTTGGGACACACCTTCTTGTCTATATTCCATGTGTTTGATCAAAGTAGTCATAAGTATATTGCTTTTTGGAGAAATACATATGTATTTCATTTAATTTTCAAAACAGCATCAAGAAATAAGTGGAAACAAAGAAATCTAAGTCACCATACCTCAAAGATACTTTCCCATCCATGATCATTGTAGAATTTTTCACAATAGCTAAGATGAAATCATTCTATAGCCCCACCATAGATGAATGCATAAAGAAACTATGGTATACAAAAACAATGGAGTTGTATTGAGCCATAAAGAATAAAATCATGTCATTTTCAGGGAAGTCATAAAATGAGATCATCATGCTAAGAGTACTAAATCAGATTCAGAGTATGTAAGAGTTGTTCACTCATATGTGGAATCTAGATTAATGTCACACATAAACACAGTATAAAAATGAGGAGGACTATGCAGAGGGAAAAAGGAGATTAGAGGGAGAGTGAGGAGAATGAGATGGAAAGTCTAGATACGATGTGAAAGGGGCTATTGGAGAAATAAAAATAACCTACAGGAATATGGAAAAGAAAGGGGGAATGGATGAGTGAATATGAGTAAAGTACAATGATATACATACATGAAAACATCAAAATGAAACCTACTTTGTATGCTAAGTGAAAATAAGGATTAAAATGAAAAGAAACCAAGGAAAAAAGAGGCAATTTTTGTTCCTGTTTTTCACCTGCAAGAGCTAGACATGGTAAAGTAAGCTTGACTCAGCTGTGATGCTAGCATTGACTGAGCTCCGGGCTGGAATCTTATGCTTATACCCCTGTTACACACACAAGCTTTCCTCTGTGTACCCACTTGAGTCATCTGGAACAAATAACCAAAAAGCAAACTCTCTGTAGGCCTACCTTCCCATCCCTGCACCCAGGGGGAAGCCCAGTTTGGACAGTAAAATAGCTATACTCTTCTATAGAAGTTCTCTAATTCCACCTAGAGAAAATAGTCATACAGGTTTGCAGAGTGTTTTATTTTCCCTATAGTTTGTTTTTGATACAAGTTCAGTTCTATTTAGAGTTGCCCCAATCATACTCTGCTGGGTTTGTAAGTATAGAAAGGTCAGTTGCAGGCCCTTGACTGTCCCAGAACTCTGCAGCATGATGATATAGCCTTCAAGGGTCTTTACTTTCACCCTCACTCTTAATATCCCTGCTAGGACTTCAGTGAAACAAATAAGCCCCAATCAACAAGTCTGAATTCATTATATTGAGATTTTTCTACACTGCCAATCATGGACTTTGAACATCCCAGGACATAATGTCTCTCAACTTTCATCTGCAAAATAAAACAGGACCCTTGGCACAGGTTCAAGTTTGAAGCTCATGTGTATCTGGAGTAGAAATCCTGGCCTGGACACTGTGTACCTTTTAAGACAATATTATCTTGTCAATCAAGTGAAAAGTACTTCCTCAATTCTACTTTGGCATTTTGCAATTTATTCCCTAATGTGTCACAGCAAGACCAAGAATGTAGATTTCCTTTGACCTAGTAAGTGGGGATTATTCATTCTAATCATTCAAACTGGGCAGAGTTGGCCTTTTCCCTTAGTTCCTTGATATTTAGATGATGGTAAGGACCCATCCATCATGGAACATCTGGATTTCACCCTCTGGGTTTCAGGAGCTGACAAGGCAGTGCTATGACTCTTTCAATCTTTGCTATTTCATTTTTTTACTAGCAACAACTATCTCATTTGGGATGTCTGAAAATTCTTAAAATTTCATGGTATTCTGTTTTTAAATCTTAAATTTTATCACAAAGGCTATGTTTTGATTATCACCATGAAAGGGGAATCTGATAGAAGACAGTGGTACAATGTCATCATTATATTCTCTATAAGTTGGGGCACACAATATCAGGTGAAAATGTTTTACAATTAAATCAAGTTATTCAAGAAAAAGATTACAAAGAAAAGTATCTATAGGTTGGAACAACAAGTACAGAACTAACTAACCAACTTTGTAGATGGCCAATCTGACAATTCTCTTTAATCTTGTATCCTCTATAATTCAGTTTAATTTTTTAAATAACATTATAAATCAGACATTCTATTAAGTATATGCTAACACACACACACACACACACACACACACACACACACACACACACACTTGTTGCCTGTTTCCTCTTTGTGAACGTGTAATCCATAAAGCTTAAAACCAGGTAATAACAGGAGTTCAAAAAATGCTTATTATATCTTGATACGTGGCATTGTCAAAAGTATCCTTGGGAAATCTGAGGTTCCTTTTGACTTTGATGACCCATAATTGTGTTAATGCCACTCACAGAACTGGAAAAAATAAGGTTGAGCTGTCTGCAATTCAAACACACAGCAGAATCATCCAGATTTTTTAAAATGTGGGCTTCTGGGAAGGAGAAATGATTCTGTGGATATGGCATATGCCACATGGATGTGAAGAGCTGTTTGAATCTCAAGACACCATGTAAAAGCCAGATGTAGTTGTATTTATCTGTCTGTAATCCCTGAGTCCCTATGGCAAGATGGGAGGTGTAGAGAGGAGAATCTCTGGAAACTTGAGCCCAGCTAGCCCAGTAAGGAGTGCTGTGGTAAACAATAATAACAACAAAGTGACTTCATCTCAAGGTAAAAGGCAAGAACTAACACCCAAGGTCATCCTCTAACCTCCACATGTATGCCATGACGTGTTTACCCTAGCGCGCACACATGTACAGTGTGTACACACATTCACATGCTCACACACAAATAAAAGTAAATAAATGTAGGCTCCTCAGTTCCCCTTCTAGAATTTCTAATTTAGTAAGTTAGGGAGTTTGCAGGGCAAGGATGGACATTTCTCACA
>CABHPQ010159117.1:0-23008 GCA_902168405.1 Peromyscus aztecus
CACTTCACAGCAGAATGGAAAAATTCATGCATTAGCTATGGAAGCATTTCTTAATTTACTCAGAATATGTGAACATCAATAATTCTTGATAATTGAAACACAAACATTAAATTTTTAATTAATTTTAGCTTAGTAGTGTGTTTCATCATGGTATTTTTATACTTACATGTATTTCAACATCATTAAATACAAACTCCTTGTGAACATTCCATCTTATTATTAACAGTACTTTTCTTTTCTTCTGACTTGAATTTTGTGTGAAAAATGGAAGCCTGAAGACTAATGGGATTTGTTACATGGTAGCTGATATCCCAGGGCATTGCTCTGAAAACTGACATTTTGTAGAAAATGAAGCAATAGCTCATTAAAGAATATAGTGCACAATTAAGTAAAAAAAAAAAAAGCCAGCAGCTGGGCATTTCAAGTCTTTATACGAATATTGTAGCAAGCATTGCTGAACTTCATAGAACCACATTTGTGTTGGGTTTGATATCAGCTGCCAAAGACTGCAGAGGTAGCTCAATTGTTACAAAAGTCTTCAACTATGATAAAATAGTGAACAAAGGAGTTCAGTTAGGAGCTTGTTTTCTTTAAGTTAAAAAGACAGCATGAGATAAAATATCGTTAAATCATTTTTTCTATGTATTTGACAGTACTTACCATATTAGTATGATTCTAATTTATTTATATTTACTTTCTAGGTTTTACCATTTATAGATTAAATCTGATTGCAATCAGTTGCTCTTAGTATATGTACTTTATTTTTATAAATATGCTTTTTCCCTGACTCATTGTAAAACGACAACACAGTAAAGTTACTATTGGAAGATTTTATAAATATATGGTAAAGTAGTATTTTAATAGCACATATTAATATTTAATGGCACATATTAAAACACTACTATTGTCTCAACTTCAGTTACTTTATTCAGTAGATTGTTTGTGGATATCTGAATATATTCTCTATAACAAATAGTGACAAAACATAAAGTCATTTACCACTTTCTTTCTTTCTTTCTTTTTTTCGTGACAGGGTTTCTCTGTGTAGCTTTGAGCCTTTCCTGGAACTCACTAGGTAGCCCAGGCTGGCCTCGAACTCACAAAGATCCACCTGGCTCTGTCTCCCGAGTGCTGGGATTAAAGACGTGTGCCACTACTGCCCGGCAATTCACCACTTTCATATTAGCAAATTGTATACATTCATACTTTCTATGTCAGTTAAAATTCAAATTTGGAGTGGTATTAGATTTTTTTTGAACTAATAAAATTTCTGAGCAAAGCAAATTAAGGAATTTATCCTGGCTCAAGTTTTAGAAATTGTAGGCCATCATGGTGTAAGGGCAATGGTGACATAGTAGTGATGACTTAGAGCAGAATCCTTTAGTTTGTGGCTTGCCTCCTCCTTCTGATTTTGTTGTTGTTGTTAATTAATTAATTTGCAGCCCAATCACAGTTTCCTCTCTTTCCCTCCTCTCCTCCCAGCCTCTCTTCCCCAACCTTCCTATCATTCTTCCTTCTTTCTCTTCAAAAAAGGGCAGGCCTCCCACGTATATCAGCCAGCCAGGGCACATTAAGTTGCAGTAAGACTAGGCACCTTTCTCCTATTAAGGTTGAACAAAGCAACCCAGCAGGAAGGAAGGGTCCAAAAGCAGGTCAGAGACAGTCAGAGACAGCCCCTGTTCCCACTTTTAGGAGTCTCACAAGAAGACCAAGCGGCACAGCTCTAACACATATGCAGAGGGACTAGGTCAGTCCCATGAAGGCTTCCTGCTTGTCAGTTCAGTCTCTGTGAGACCCTAGGAGCCCAGGTTAGTTGATTCTGTGGGATTTTTGTGATGTCCTTCTTCCTCCCCTTCCACAGGATTCTCTGAGGTCCACCTATTGTTTGGCTGTGAGTCTCTGCATCTGTTTCCATCTGTTGCTGGATAAAGACTCTCTGATGACAATTGGTTTAGGCACCAATCTATGAGTATAGCAGAATATCATTAGGAATCATTAATTAATTTCGTTCCATCCTAGGTCTCTGGCTGTCCAGTCTCTGGGCCCTGGCCCTCTGAGCAGTGTCAGATATGGGCTCCCTCTCCTGGTAGAGGTCTCAAGCTTGACCAGTCAATGGTTGGCCAAATCCATAATATCTGGGCCACCTTTACCCAACTCATCTTGTTGGCAATGCAAATTCTAGGTCAAAGGTTATGTGGTTGGGTTAGGGTCCAAATCCTTCCACTGAAAGTCTTGCTTGGTTATAGGAGATGACTGGTTCAGGCTCTGTATTCCCCATTGTTAGGAGTCTTACTTAGGGTAAGACTCATCCCAGAGATGCCCCCTGATACCACATGCTTCTCCTAGTGCTCTCCCTACATCGTCCCCCCAACCTGATCTCTCCTGTTCCCCTGCCTACCCATCCTCATTGAGACCATTCCCCCATCCACCTGTAATGTTGGAAAGGTGACTGTACTTGGTGGTGAAATCAGTAAATTCCCAGACAGTGTCTTATGCTATAATGGTCCCAAGATTAACTCCCAGCTATTCCAAGAGATAGCCACATCCCACATTAAATGCTCTGTAGGAGTAACTATCTATCTGATACTGTCTCTGTCATTCTCTCTATGTCTCTGTGTGTGTGTGTGTGTCTCTCAGTCTCTCTCCATCTCTCTGTGTGTGTGTGTCTCT
Organism: Peromyscus aztecus; assembly: GCA_902168405.1. Lineage (NCBI taxonomy): Eukaryota > Metazoa > Chordata > Mammalia > Rodentia > Cricetidae > Peromyscus > Peromyscus aztecus. The sequence continues at coordinate 2,671 of CABHPQ010159117.1, forward strand.
CTCTATCTCTCTCTCTCCCCCACACACAATGCACACAAAAACACACAGAGAGAGAGAAAGAGAGGGAGAGAGAGGCCCCAGATTCATCAATCACACTATTTTCTCTTCAAAGAAAACTAAGAACTTTTAGACACTGATTTAAGTATCAATTATTTTTTAATTAATTAAAGTTTGGGAGGCTGTCCCTACAAAGTTAGATTTTTAAAAAAATTTCTATTCTTCCACACTGATTTTTGTGTGTGTGTTTAAGGTGTTGTGAGACAGAATCTCACCCTGTGATCAGCCCAAGCTCATCATCCTATTTCAGACTCAGTGATGCTGTTATATGGGTATGAACCACCATACCTGTTTTCTACTCCCTATTCATGGAGGATTTCTCACCATCCTTCTTGTCCTACATTCCTTCCCTTGTTAATTTTTTCTCATATTTATTCTATGCAAATTATTCTTTTTAGAAAACACACAGATCAGTTCATTACAGAGAGCCCTTCCACGGGTCCCCTCACTTTCTGTTCTCAGATGTTCAGTGACTACACAAAGGACACCAACTTCACTTTAGAGGCTCCTTTTCAGAACGCAGTTCCAGACATAAACGTGATTTTAAAATAAATCTACTCTTTAATGTGAAGGAATAGTACATAGCTTTCATTAGTAAACACTGCAGACACACTGAGCAGGTTGGGGATGGATCAAAGTGAATAATCAATGTCTGATGCTGCAGATAAATTGTGAATTCTAATTGAAGACAGATTAGACAAGGCTTTACCTTTAAGCATAAACCTCACAGTTGCTTCTGTTTGTAACGTTTGTCTGTTAGTGTAGGTGTATGGAAGCTCCTTTTCATTCTAGACTACTTTTTTTGTAAGAATATTCCTCTCAATCATGATATAACCATTGCATAGATCATCCCACAGTACCTGCACCTCCCTGCATGAGACTGATGCTGCCATCATTCAATCATAGATTTACAGACTATTGGATATTGATGCATTCTGGAGGAGGAAAAGTCATTGTATTCAGTCCTATGCTCAATGGCCACCCATCATCTTCCAATCAACAATTCCAAGCCCATGATTCCTCAGATGGCCCTGGTTAAAGTCAGTGAGTCACAGAACAAACAGAAAGGCATGAATGATGGGAAGGGACTGGAAGGATAGTGGTTGTTGATTGAACTACAAGAGAAATATGAGAGAGTGGGTATGAAAGTAATCTAAATGCATTATATACATGTATGGAATAATCAAAGAATAGATTTTGTGAAAGTTACAATAAAACTACAGACAAAAAGAGAATGCTATTCTTGTTTGTTTATACCTGGAGACAAGGTCTACTAATAAAACCTAAGTCTTCCTCAAGCCTTTGCTTTTTCGATCTCAGTGTCATACATTATAGGGTTACAGGTACAAGCCACCACACCATGCTGTGGAACAAATATCTTTGTTTCAAATGGCTGGTTGTCACAAAATCAGACATTTTCCATTTTCGTCTAGGTTCCAGCTCAGTGGAAAAGAGAGTAGCTGTTCTCAGGATTTCTTCCAATACACACATTAACATTTCATGTGTAAGCAGATCAGTCTTGGTAATGCAGGTAGATTATATATAATCAAATATTCAACCCTACATTATGATTAGCATATAAGTAAAGTTATGTGTCATTGCTAACAAAGAATACTTAAGTCTAAAACTAAATCCAAGGCTGATCTATTCATTCAAATTCTTTAAATTAACCAGTGATGATTCTGGAATGGCTTAAGGTTTTCAATTTCGAATGTAACTTCCAGGACCTATGGTAATCCCCACAACCTATGTTTCTCATACATTGTTTTGTATATCTCCCTCCCTCACTGTGAGCGAGCCTGACTTGTGGCTTACTTCTAATCAATAGAACCTACATCTATGTTGGGGTTCCAATATGTTTATTGCTTCATCCCTCTATGGTAAATTGATGAGAAGTAACCTGCATGATTCTCGCATTCAGAGTTTGGACTTGCTAATAGTGTTCTTTTCTTTGTTTCCTTCTCTCTCCTCTTCTTCCCCTCCCTTCTTCTCTCCTTTCCTCTCCTCACCCTCTTCACTCTCCCTTTCTTTGCAATAGCTATCTACCTGCTCTCTGTGGTTCAGGGATTTCAGCCTTCAACCTTTGCTGTAGTGAAGCAGCGTCAACTGGGTCAAAACAGTCACAGGTCTATTTACATGCCTCCAGATTATGAAATAAACAGGGCAACATTTGGCTTTTCAGAATGTTATTATAATATCTGTAAAGAGGAGATAGAATAATATGTTGAACATTTGTTTTTGGAAGAATGATTTGAGGACAGCAGCATATTTCTTAAAGTAATTTCAGATTATAAGTAGATATTAGAAAACTAATAGAGTATTTTAGTGTGATTGAAAGCAAGTTTTTGAAGGCAATTTTTTTTAATGCTCTGTTAAACTCAAGTCTTCAACCGACTAAAATAGAAAGGAGAGTTAGGAAATTGTTAGTAAGTATTTTAAGAATTGAGGTAATAAAGGAGTATACAGGATCTTCAATATGGATACCAGGTTGATGATCTGTGAAATCTAATTTAGAAATGAAAAAAAAGTGAAGTACACAGAGTGTTGCATTAGAGAGGGTAGAATGTCAGTGTGTTTAAGGTTCCTAGGAGAAGGAAGAGAGTTTCTCGTATTAAATCCGTTAAAAGGAAAGGAACTGTGGTTTCTAGACAAATTCCCAAGGGTCTAACAGGCAGCTAGCAATCTGCAAATAATTTAATTCTTTTCTGTGAAGAATAAATTTTGCTCAGACTAGTTTGCAGGTGATTTAAGGAACCAAAATTTAACCAAATATTATTAAGCTATGTTTTCCTTGATAAGTACGATGAATTATATTGACACCGTGACAAGCAGAACTCAGAGGAAAAAAATCAGTCTTTTTGTTTATTATGAGTTGAGAGGTATAACTATAGGCAGATAATATATGCTAAATAGAGAGAATATTTTTTTAGTATGTGGTCACTGGTAGGCTTTTTAGGCTTCAGTAGATTACCCCATTCCCATACATGTATGGGCAGTACTAATTGGATGTACTAGGTAATTAAAAAAAATGCCTGAAATTTGGAAGTTGTGTTTGGGTTGAAGGAGGAAATTCAGGATAGTTATGATAGTTTTTTTTATTGAATACACATATGAAATTCTCAAAATAAAAAATATTAATATTAAAAATTATACAATGCTGTGCTACAATAATTGGAGCTTAAAGAATTTTTTAATAAGAGCAAAGAAAGGTTTGAGAAGGGCAAATAAGACTAGGCTTAATAAACTCAATCTAATCTAGACCTTATTAGTTATGTATTTTTAATATATGACATGCTAGTAGCTTACAGATTTAATTTAAAATTAATTGCTGTATCGTGATCTGAGCAGGGCAAACAATAGACATACTGATGTGCTTGAGAAATCCCAAGAAGTCACTCCTCTACATAAGAATTGCAGGCAAATGAGGAATGCTGGGGGAGGAAGAAATACTCTTCCCCAAGGAAAACCACGCCAAATGGTTATCCTGCACCAAATTTCCAGTAACATTATCCAGACTGAGCAGGTTGTTCTTATGAATTTGGGATAATTATTGGGATATGTATATATACATTCATATAGTTGTGTGTAACAACAATTAAGGCAAAAAAAGAGTTCATGAATTTCAGAGCAAGGAGGTAGGACATAGAAAGAGAAAATGATGTAATCAAATTTAATAACAAAAAGTAAAAAAAAGAAAATAGTTAAAATATTAAATAAATTCTTCATTTCATAGTTTTGTTCATATTTATGTGTTTGTGCATTTTATTATTTTAAGGCTCTGGTGGATTTTATTATTGTTTTGTTTATGTATACATCAGTTTTGCAACAAAAGTAATTTCAGCAAAGAAGGGGGTACATCCTGCGAATAAAGGTGTTGCAGGTGCTGTAAACATTTTAAATGACTTAAAGATGCTGAATTACAGTTCAAACGATAATTGTGGGTGATGTGTAGAAGATGAGTATTTGTATGTGAAGTAGAAAATCAGTGCTGAAGTAATTCAACCCCTTTGTTTGATTTGTTCCTCCATTCTTGGCTGTGCGCAAATCCCTTTGGAATGCAAAAAGCCCTAATGAAGGCTATGATTAACTAGTTACATTTTCATAACTGAGGTCTAATTATAAGTTTAGACATTCCCTGCCTCACAAAGAAAGAGTCATTGCTGCTGACAGCTGCATGGGCTATAAAAGCTGGAAATGACTAAGGAAGGGAATTTGAAACAGCTGTGACATTGTCAGGGTAAAACCCTGCCGTTTCTCTTCTGTGAGGTGAGAGAAGATGTATCATTAAGCACACAACAAAACACATCCTTATGTGAGCATTCACCAGTCCTCACAGGTTGTAAAATTATAACTGCCAATTTTTTTTTAACAATGCCTACAAAACTTCTGGAGTTTTAAATAGGAAGAGAAATATAGCAATGGCAAAACTTTTCTTGAAAAAAAATATCTATGCAAACTTTAGTTTGCTTATAGAATTTGACTGGATTCTTTAAGGCTGAAGGCACTAAGGGGTAGAAGATAGAAGTATCATTTTATAAGATGAGTAAAGTAAAACTATACTATAACATTATCAATTTGTATTGATAATTTGCATTGTATTGTATCAATATTTGTATTTTTTAAGACTTTCATAAATGTTTTGAACATTTTCCCCTTCCCTCATCCAACTCTTTTCCAATTCCTTCCCCTACCCAAGTTGTATCATTTTTTTTAATCCTTCAAGAACAGTTTTGCACTGTCCAAACATGCTTAGATGTGTGGTCATTTACTGGAGTGTAATCAACTCCCAAGGGATACACCCTTAGAGAAAATGGTCCATTCTCCCAACAGCTAACAATTGTCAATAGTTCACATCTTGGAGTGGGATTGTGCACCTAGCTCCTCCATTGCATTGGTTTTGTGCATGTGGTCGCAACTGCTGTGAGTTCATGTGTGTGGCTCTTCTGATGTGTACAGAAGACAATATTTTCTCATCAACTCAGCTCTTATATCCTTACTTCTCCCTATTTCAAATGAAGCCCTGAGCTTTGGGAGGGCATGTGTGGGGTATATGTTCCCTTTAGGGCTACATCTACATTCTCTTAATCTCTGCAGCTTGGCAATTTGTGGATCACTGTGATCATCACACCTGCCTGAAATAGGAGCTTCTCAGGTGAGAGATGCCTTGACCTATGGATGTAATGACGTCACTATGAGTCTGTTTGTAGTGTGTCCGTTTAGCCGCATAACAGTAGTACTTATTCCTCTAGGCCTACGGCCTGTTGAGCCACAGGTTGTGAGGCAGATAATGATGCCAAGTGTAGGTCTCATCCTGTGGAATGGGTTTTAGATACAGTCAGGAAGTAGCTGGATACTCCTCTATTTCAAGGGCCAAAGGTTGCCCAGAGAGTAGAGGCCCTTGCTGTTAAGCCTAACATATTTAGTTTGGTAACTGGCCCCCACAAAATTGAATGAGAAAACCCATCCCTTCAAGCTGTACTCTGATCTCTACACACAAATATGCATACATGCACAGGCAAACACACACACACACACACACACACACACACACACACACACACAGGGTGAGAGAGAGACAGACACAGAGAGGAGAGGAATAAATATAACATTTTAAATTGTGTTTCAGATTTTCATTGGAAGATTGAAATGAACTGAATATATCAGGAGATTTATTTATAAGAACTATAGTCCTTTTTACTACATTTGAGGATGCATAAGATGTAATGCTGAGATTAGGTGGGGTAAAGAAATGGCTCCACAGTTAATAGCAACAGGTGATTTTCCAGAGAACCAGGGTTCAATTCACAGCACCCACATGACAGCTAACAATTGTCTATAACTCCATTTCCAGGGGGCCTTTTCTGTAATTTTTATAGAAGAAAACCTAAGACAGACATTGGTTCAGAATAAGATGCTGTTAAGATAATGTAGTTGATAAAGGGAGGGTATTTGTCACACAAGCCTAGGACCTGAATTCAATCCCCAGAACCCACAAGAAAAGATATGACATAACTGACTGAACAAAAATTTCCCCTGAACCCTACACACACATACTGTGAAATACATGACCTCACATGCGTTATGCACATACACACAATAAAAACAAATTTAAATTTAAAAGAGATGTTACTAAAACAGAATGATTTGAAGAAAACAAAAACAAAACAAAACAAAAAAACCCAAAAAGCAGTCTACCCCATATTGTAAAATTGAAAAGACATTATAGGATGGGACCATGCTGTATGTGTGGCCAATGTACCATTGATAAGTGAGTTTATAGTTGTGAGCATAAAGTTCAATGGAAAAAACATGAGAGAAATTTCCCCCACTCTAAAGCAGAGGGTAAGGAGTGAAGAAAGGTGCTCAGACTTCTTAGATTTGAAGGACTGTCTGCTACAAACAAAAGAAAAGTTTAGGGCAAGGGAAGAAACCTCTCCTGGGCAATTTAGAGACAACCTTGCAGGGCCCACCACTGAGCTTTCTATAGCCTGGATAACATCCGCTGTGAGTGTCAGGGTGACAGAGCTAGCCAAAGATACAAGTCTGGTGCCTGCTCTTCAGAGAGGAACCTCACTCACCAGAGCTGCAGGACAAGGCTCCTTCCCAAGTAGGACTGGAGAGCTGTAAACCAGAAGACTTGAAGGGCAAGCCCTGGAGTAACAGACAGTTATCCTCAATTTGGAAAATCTTAGAGTCTTTGCCTGGTTTAGAGCCCTCCACCTTCCTTCCTCCTCGCTTATCCACTTTCAGACTGGACTGTGTGCTAGTTATGCCCCACCCACTTATTTCAGAAGAAGGGATTGTGTTTGATGCTACAGCTTTACATCTGGAAAAGACATCTGCTCCCTGAATAATTGTATCACAAAATGTACTTGTATTTAATTAACATTAGATGCAAATGAAGTTTATGGTTTTTAATGGTAGAGTTCTTGCTCTGGTGAGTTTAGAATCTTGGACCATTTTTGATAAGGAGAAGGACATGAATACACGGATTGCATTATGCCATGGGCTCAATATAGTTTAAACCACTATATCTTCAAAGATCCTTATGCTGAAGTACTAATGCTAAAGTGATAGCATCTTGGCTTAAACACTTGAGGAATTTTTATCTCAAAAATGAATGAATGAGATTATTACCCACATCAGGACACTGGAGAGCTAGATAGCTCTCTTCTAGCATGTAAGGTGCAGCAAGAAGGTGATGATCCCCTGTGACCCTAAGAGAAATGACTCACTACCAAACAAACCCTCATCTGAGACCAAGAGCCTTGGAAGTATGAGAAATTCATGATTCATCCGCTCATCTGTAGTATGTGGTTATTCTGTTCTATCAGTCATAGACAAATATCAACAGTGCAGCTAAGCAAAATACTAATAAATATATATTGCACTGTACCATTGGGCTTCTTTGTTCAAATTTCAATTAATAGTTCAATTTTCAAATGCAACTTGGAGTTCTAAAATTGGAATGAAGTAATTTTAATAAATATCTTTGCTGATTCCACAATAAAAAAAATGAGAAAGAAATAGCACTTCTTCACTTTGTTTGCATTTATACAATTTATTCAATAAACACATATGTAAAAATGTATAGGCATCAGACAACAAGCTTGCCCTTCAGTTCAAATTGAACAAAAATTGGGAGAGCCAGGAGCAAGTCTGTTCAGATGCTGGTTTTGCCAGTGTAGTGAAAACAGAGGACTCTTTTTTTTTTTCAGACAATTCTAAATTATATATTGTTTTTCTTTTATAATATCTGAGCTCGGTAAACACTGTCATATTAACAGCAAATTTCTATTTTTGTGCCCCAAGCTTCAGCTTTCTTTTGTAGAAATAATTGTCATTCTCTGCCTGCATACATGAGAGTCAGGCTGTTTACATAACATCAGTGCAGTCCATTAGCGGTTTCTTTTGACAAGACATACTGATCCTTTCGGGAAAAAATAAAACTGCAGACACATCAGCAGCTATCCACCTAAATAAAATAAATATAGCAAGGGAAAAGTTATTCTACTTTGACTTACAAATAAGGAGAAGAGGTATCAACGGAGACGGCAGTTGAAGTGGGGGGCGGTGAAATAGCTCAGTCTTTCACGTCGAGGAAGTGAGGAGGCCGCCTTACTTGGCACAGATTGAAGTGTGAATAATTAAAGAGCATGCTCAAGTGGCACTGTATTTAACTGTTCTTCCTAGGGTTAGACCTAGAAAGCTCTACACGTTGGCATTTCAGTACACAGTGCAGTTGGCAGTGGTTACAGACAGAAGAGAAGTCTCAAATCTTCTGAGATTAGAAAAGTGATAATACCAAAACTTGCGAAATATGCACGAAATGCTTGCTTCAAACCTGGGGAACAACTGAAAAAATGCTCTTTCAAAGAAAAGCGTCTTTTCTCTGTATTTACCAAATCCCTTAATAGGATGCAAGGAAAATTGTGGGCATGATAAATAGTAATATAACCACAATAAAAAAGTTTGAAAACTTGGAAAGTTGAACTCTGGATCCAAAAAAAAAAAAAATCAATAAAATTCAACTATTTCTGATATATTTATAGCTGCACATAGAGTAGATAGATGATATATAAAGAGATGATAAACAGATGATAGACAGATAGATGATAAATGAAGAATATGAGAAATTCAAAGTACAATTTTAATCAAAAATGAAAATCATGATTGGTAACAAAATGTGATATAATCATTGAATAAAATTGTTGCTTTTCTAGCAATATGTGAAAGAAATCTTTGATATTGAGCCATGATTTAAGTTTCATAAAATAATATATTTCAAATAATTTTGGGAAGTAAACTGGGTATGAAATTAAATTATAAGATAGAGAAACTTTTGCACAACAAACTATCTTGAAAGACAGCTGATGAATTTTCACATATTTGGAAACTGGAAAATGAAATACTTTGATTTGAAATCATTGACTATACAATTTATCCAAGGTCTGTTTCCAGGGGAGAGAAAATGGGGAAAAGACAGAGAGAGAACTCAAATATTAGATTCTATTCAGAAAAACACCATAAACAAAATATTTGAAAAGAGTGTAAGAAAAAAAAAACAGAAATTTGTGAGATAATAAGAAAGGTTAGCATTTAAGCATAACTGAGAATCATTGGTAGTAGAATGGCCAAGAGACCATGGAGATGAATTCTAAGAAGTAAATGGCTAAAACACACCAGAGATGTTAATAGCCTAAGGGGAAAGTTCATATTTTATTCTGAGTGCAGTGGGAATCTTAAAGTAAAAATGATAGTATCAGTGATATATTGTGGAAGTATCAATCACTGCCATGGCTACTTTATGAAACAAGGCTTTGGAAATAAAAAGAAAGGTAAGAAAGAAGAAATTAAGATGCCATTTCCCATATGAGATAATAGTCAGCAAAGGGGTGATAGGAAGCAGAAAACATAGATGCCTGTAGATAAAATAGTAAGCATAATAGGAGAAAAGCATAAAATACAGAGAGTGCAAAATGCCCCAAATCCTCTTGCCTCAAAAACTGGATTAAGTATCACACTTTTTTTTCCTGATACACACTAATTTAAGGGAGGAACAAATTTGCAGAGGGAAATAAGTATGTTGGCCTAGTAAGTTTTTACAGCATGTGAAAGACATCAGTACAGAGGCATCAAATAGGAATTGAGATAAATGGGATCAAAACTCAGAGCAAAAACCAAAGAAAGAGAGAAAAGAGAAGAGTATATAGAGAGAAAGCAAGAGAGGCAAGAGGAGAAAGAGAGACTCTTATCAACGTCAGCATCAACATCACAATGAAAGCAGCGTGGCACTTGCAGGGGGAAGAACAGACATAAAGCACAGGCTGACTGAATGCCTGTGAGGCATGAAAAGGAAGAACAACTTGCTGAAGTAGTGAACAAGCGTACCAGTGGAAAACGGAAGAGCTTCGTGTGAGGGATGTACAGATTATAGCAAAAAGAAGGAATTGTTGAGTATATCACTTTTCAACCTTTAACAAAATGAAATGACAGGAATTGCCAATTGATTTTTTCAATAAGACATTGAGCAAAAACATACCTTATAGGAGTGAATTCAGGCAGTGATAGACAGTACAGCAATGGCAGATTCACAAGTTAAAATAGTGTGTGGGTTGCAACATTCCTGAGAAATACATCAATAACTAAAAACAACAAAAGGGGGCACAAGATTTAAATCAACAGCAATGGTGATTTTTTTTAATCATAATCATCATTATTATATTTTAGATGTTCTATGATCTTTTGTCTTGGTCAGGAGAGTGCAAAAAATTAGGTGATGGGGGGGGGTACTTTTGAAGGGTTATAGCAAGAAGGAACACTACCAGAAGAAAAGAAACTTAATGTTAAGAACAGAGATTGCATTTACATTGCGGTAAAAGTGGGAAAATGCACAACAGGTCTCCAACTATAAAACAAATAAAGTCTAATTAACTGAACAAGCACATGGCTGGCGTGCTCTGATGCCATCTTAGCTTTGGTATCAAAGTTACTTGTATTCTCTCTGTCCTGTCCCAGCAGAGAACTGAGACAGGAGCAGTGGCGTCCCAGGAGCATCCCTGGCAGACCAGAAAGTCTTATTGGTCTTGGAGATTTCATCCAATTTTCTTTTCCTTTGTCCACACAGAGTGAGTGTCTCCTAGTACCTCGGCAGTCTCTTCATACCCTTTCACAAAAATTCTCAACTACATTTTAATAAATATCCCTTCTGCCTTGGGGATGTTGTAGAATTACTTGAGCAGAATGAAGAACAACCTGGTATAATATGTGGAAAGCAGATTTCAATCATGATTCCTAGATATATCCCTGGTTTCAAGAAGGTCCAAAGCTCCCCAATTTAATGAATGCTCCAGTCCTGAAAGACCTCTCTCTTTGCAAAATGCTACTTTTGAGGTTATTGATGTACGAATTATTTCTTGTAAGTCATGAACAAACATCTTTTCACCCTATATAATGCACAAAAATATACCAAAGTAATAATGCCATCCGCATCCAACTCGGGATAATGTAGCTTGGGTCTGACCGACTGCGGGACTGTGAGTGAGAGATTTGTCCCAACCGTGGGCCAGGCAGGGCACAGGAAAACTTCAGCTACAGGATAATATTCAATATGGTTACCCCTCCAAGTAGCCTCATGATATTGTGTCACCTCAGTAGGTATAACAACTCCCTCAAAGTTCCATACTCACTTAGCACCTCCCCGATCTAGGAGATGACATGCAGCCTGGTCACAATTGCAAAGGGCTGGAAGGAGTGGTAGGAAGCAATGGGTAGATCACAGGGAGCTGTCTAATTACCCTTCCCACACTCTTTAACAGGTGTGAGAGTAACTTGCTGGCTGCTGTAACTGTTCTGATGAAGATGGTAATGGCTATTATGTTTGGATAGCAGTACTTTACAATAGTAGTGTTGCAGCTACACCTTTGAAGAGTGCTCGAGTGATATATGATAACACTTGTTCCAATAAAATAAGTTCAGAATCCTTTTTACAAAGACAAAAGTTACTAAGAACAGGTTTGTAATTCTCACATGATGTTCTTTCAATTTTTAGCAAGGTTTCATACCTTAGCTTCCTGAGATGGCTAAGAATTGAATATACAAATATACTTAAGCTTTATGAAAAATAAATTATGGAAAATTAATAATAAAATTGAAAACTGAATAATCCAAAGATTTTCTCAAACATTCAGTGCCGTTATCTGCTGTGGGATGGTCTGTATGTCAAATTGCTCTGATTGGTCAATAAATAAAACACTGACTGGCCAGTGGCCAGGCAGGAAGTATAGGCAGGACTAACAGAGAGGAGAATCGAGAGGACAGGAAGGCGGAGGGAGACACTGTCAGCCACCGCCATGACAAGCAGCATGTGAAGACGCCGGTAAGCCACGAGCCATGTGGCAAGGTATAGATCTATAGAAATGGATTAATTTAAGATATAAGGACAGTTAGCAAGAAGCCTGCCATGGCCATACAGTTTGTAAGCAATATAAGTCTCTGTGTTTACTTGGTTGTTTCTAAGCGGCTGTGGGACTGGCGGGTTAGAGAGATTTTTCCTGACTGTGGGCCAGGCAGGAAAACTCTAGCTACAGTTATCAAATGATGTATGCATTCACACAAATATCAGTGGTAGTGATAGTATTAGTGGTGGTGTTAATGGTGTCAGTGGTAGTGTTGGCAATGCTGGTGGTATGAGAGGAGCTGTTGGTAAGCCAATCAAGGTAAATAACAGATAATGATTCCAATAATTTGAGTCCATTCAGAATATGTGTAAAATGATTTCATATTTATTCCCGTTTTCCTGAATCATCTCTCTTCTCAGACAGTTGGCAGTAATTACCTATACAACATACCTTCACAAATGAAGAAGCATGTCTCCTTAAAATTCCAAGATGACTAAAAGTAAACAAGCTGAAATTAGAGTATATATAAACAAGTAATACCTAAAAGAATTATTATTCAACAAAATAATGCAAGTGGTATATACTACAAATATGTAGAAAATAATGGGGTCTAGTTTTCGGAATGTCTTAAGGCAATATACTGTTGTGCCTTCATTCTCTTGGCTGGACAACTCAATTTATTTGAGCCATTTTCTCATGAAAACATCCACTACTTTCTTCCAAGGTGCTCTTATTGTTACTGTCAAAATGACCTATGTGCAACTATTACAATCAAATGAGATGACAATAAGTGTGACTTATTTGTGTCTACTATTTTCCATTTTAAGGGAAAATCATTATGTGTTTACTTCCTCTTTCTATTACATAAACAAATATAGCCACTTGCAGTTTAGTTGAAGATGTATTCGGAGATATGTAGCATCATGTATGTTTATCTTTGTATAAATGTCACAGAATAAACTTACAAAACCACAACATAGCCTAATACGATCCAGGTCCAGGTGGACTACATGGCATGTATCTTCTTACACACAGCCCCTGGTCAACTGAAGCATCAACGTGGGTTGTGGGATACTTTACTTTATACTAATCTGGTACTGCATTGTTAAAACTATTTTTAGAACATTAAAAGCAATCCTGCCTTAATAGACTTAGAATTGTTCCTTTAGCTATGGTAATAGCTACTTGTCACAAATTGAATGAGGCAATATAGATTGGATCTGAGTCAGTGGTTAAGATGGAAATAACCAGAAAATTGCAAAGTCAATTCAATTAATTTAGCTATACTAATGACAAAATCGGGCTTCATTATCTGGTGTAGGCTGGGCATGATCTGCTTTGAAGCAGCCACTAGTATTTTTGTTTAGAGATTTGTGAAACTCTTCATAAAAAAATAGCTCTAATTTAGCAGTTCACATTCATCCTAGCAATGAAAAAAATTAACAGCTAATTTGGAAACTGGGTAGGTGCTGAAAAAAGGTATAGGGTTTTAGAAATGTTACACTAATTTATTTATAGGAAACAAGAAAACAATTAGAGAATTAGTAAGGAAGAATGGTTCTGGGCGAACCTGTCCCCTACAAATGACAACAATTCAGAGAGGTTTGCCTGTGGTGTTCAATCAGCTGTGATCTGCACATCATAATGAAATCAATCAGTAATGATTGTTATGTATACAAATAAAACCCCTCAGATTAGTGTCATGACAATGAATAACAACTTGTCAAACTGCAGGCATGCTGCTGTGTGACAGTGAGAGGTTCTGAGGGACAGAAGAAAACTCTATTTAACTAGAACCAAATGGAGGCTTTTTTACTTTGTAGGATCAAAACCCATCATAATGAAGCCTTTTGACATAACTGAATTTCTGTTGCAACAGCTGTGATGTTGCAGTCCCTGCTCCTGTCAAAGGATCTGCTCACCTAGAACATCTGGTCTACAATAAAGGAAGGATAATTGCACGAGTCTCCATGACATTGGGATGGAAGCGCCAGATTCCAATACAGAGAGAGAAAGAAAAGCAAGCTGGAATTAGTGCCCACTAAAGCAAATCCTCTATTACTTTAAAAGAACAAGTTTGCACGAACTATTTATAATCTTAACATTTAAACATATCTGGATATTCACTCAAAGCATTAAAGGAAAGATTAAAATCAGTTGAGATATACTGAAGCAAAAAATATTTAAGGTTAAAAAATATTTGGGGAATTTGCATCTAAATAAATAGGAATGCGTCTTAGTGGATACATTAAAGTCGTAGTACAACTTCAAGAATTTATGTACACAAATATGTGTAGGTTAGAACAACATTTCACATCATCCTCAATACTGATGTCCACATTTCACAAGATGGGATCCCTCCTGGACCTGCAGCTCTTGAGCCCAGTTAGGCTGGCTTGACCTGGAACCAGAGAGGTGGTCCTGCCCATTTCTGTGTCTAGACTGCAGGTTTTCACCAGTATGTTAGCATCTCTAAACTGCACAGTTTTCACCCTTAAACCTGGCATTTTGACATATGTTTGGAGGATCAAGCTTGTGAGGGAAGCACTTTATTAAATAATCTCTTTGGCCCCAGGTTTTATTTTTACTGTGTAACTTTAAAGAAAAAGAAGAGTACAATAAGAGTAAAAATATACCATAACAGCTTTCATTTATATTAATATTTATTTTGTTGGAATTACCTAGTTATACAAATTTGAGTTGACTAATAATAGCTTTGAGACAAATGGGAAAAATGTTCATTTTCGGCTCTTTAGTCAAATGTAATACAACTTGTGATTCATGATTATTGCAAATACCTCTGGAAATTTTTTTTTCTTCAAGATGTCACTGAAAGTTTGATATTGATGTAAGTAAAATTCTACAAAGAAGAGTCACAACATATGTGCAACATAAGATAAATCACTCACATAATAGAGGAAAAGGACAGGATGTGTTTAAGAAAGATTTTTAGGCTCATCAGATAATGCTTTTGAGAGAAAACTTCACAATAATCTAATCATGGCTAAGATTAATTCATTCTCATGCTTGTGATTAGTGAAGAACCCTCTCATATTCATCTGTACCCCTCGTTGTATTTTCCTTTCTTACCTCCTACATCTTAGTAACTACTGCCATCCTTGTCATGGCCCTGGCTACCCACTAACTGGATTCTTCTTAAACTGTCTTCTTTATATCCCACATAAACATATAGTTTTTAAATAACTTAAATTTACTCTTGTTTTTTGAAAAATATAATTTTCTGTCTCATTTTTACTTATTTTTGCATACATGGATATTTTGTCTCCATGTATGTCCATGTACTGCACACATGCTTGGTGACCTCAAAAGCTGGAAGAGAACTTCAGTCTCCTGAAACTGGAGTTACATGTAGTTGGGAGTCACCAGCTGGATGCAGCAGAACAAACCTGGGTATTTAAAGAACCTCAGGTAGTGCTCATGAACACTGAGGTGTCTCTCTAGCTTCTCCATCTTATTTTAAAACTTTAGGAATCCAAAGAAAATCATTCATCTAGTTCAAATACAAATACATGGACTTTAGGACAAATTATGCTTTATTTTCAAAATCATCTACCACATATCCTAAATTCACAGCTTAACCAGTTTATTTAGCCTGATTGTCATTTGGGCAATCCTTTAATCCAGACCGTTTATAAAAACTAAAACGTCTTCAGTACAAAGGAGACTATCTTCGATTGAGGCGACAGGGCACTCTGGGGTAACCCATGGCAGTGTTGTACCATGCAACTGTGTGGCCTAGATTCTACCATTACCAACACAGCCCACTAAATATCAGGTTTCTGTCCTATGAAGTTCCTGGAAGGTGCTTTGTCTAGTTATGTTGTAGTAATAATTGTAAAAATTTCTACCACTTTTTATTAAAAAAAAATGTTCTTAAGACTTTTACCCCAAGCCTAGTGTTCTGCTTTCATATCTTCTGTATACATATCTGGTGTTTTGTTTTGTTTATTCTGATTGTGTGTGTGTCTGTCTGTGTGTGTGTGTGTGTGTGTGTGTGTGTGGTGTGCATGCATACACTCGGGCTAGTTTTATGTCGACTTAACGCAGGCTAGACTTATCTGAAAAGAGGAAACCTCAATTGAGAAAACACCTCTATAAGATCAGGCTCTAGGGAATTTCTTAACGAATCATTATGGAGGAGGCTCCAGATCATTTGTGTGGTGCCATCCCTGGGCTGGTGGTCCTGGGTCCGAAAATAAAGCAGGCTGAGCAAGCCACGGGAACCAAGCAACTAAGTGGCCACTGCATCAGCTCCTATCTCCAGGCACGTGCTCTGTTTGGGTTCCTGCCCTGAGTTCTTTCAATAATGGACAACAATGTGGAAGTGAAAGCTAAATAAGCCCTTTTCTGTCCAACTTGCTTTTGGGTAATGATGTTCCATCATAGCAATAGAAACCCTGACTAAGACACAGATGACCCTTTTGTATATAATCAAATGTTTAACTGTTGACTCACTTTGGCATTCATGATCACCTCTATCTACAACAATGATTTGGGTCACAGTGTTTCATCACAGCAATAGTGACTCAAACTAGTACTATATATATATATATATAGTACAAACTAGTACTATATATATATATAGTACTATATATATATCAGTATTTAGCTGACCATCTTCCTTATAATGGCATGCAGTAGCTGTCTCTACCTCTCCAGTTGTCTGCAAACTTCTTTCAGAGGATGTGGTATAGTGGTCTACTTTATAATCGTGTGCCATTGAAATCTTGGTAATTCCATATGTATTGACCACACAAATGAGCTGAAAGGAGAGGAATCCTTGTGTGAGAAGAGCCTGGGGTCTTTGAGGTTGGTTCTTGCTGGTTTCAAGTTTCAACTTATCACAGAGCAGGCCTGTGGCATTATAAAGGGAGATCACTTTTCTTTTCTTTATCCAAAAACTCAAAAAAAATAGCTAACTTTAAATATAATTGTGTGGAATTAGTGTTACTAATCTGTATAACAGACTTTAGTATATCAATAGTATCCAAATTGGGGTGAAAATAAAGGAATAAAATGTCCCTGTTCTTCTAATAACAGTGTCTTGACCATTAAAAAAAATTGTATTCTACAAGCAAGTACCAGGGATTGAACCTAAATACTGTGAAAGTGAGGCCAACCTTCAGTCACTGAGCTACAGCACCAGCCTTTACTAGAATTTAAAAGACAATATTGAGGATTGGTTTTGACTCTTACAATATTAATATAGATTAAATAAGGTAATAATTAATCTAGCAATAGAGATTAGATAAGCTAATCAGAATCAATCTCCAATGCCTTTAAGATTCTGGACACTGAAAACAGGGCTGACATAATTAATTAAAAAATAAGGATTAATATATTTATAAAATAAAACGTTAACTTATTTCCCAACAATAAGATATTTTTCCTTAAAACACATTTAAGTTTACAAACCTTTGAAGTGTGTTTAGTCAGCTTAGGTTTGTTTATTACTTCAATGGACTTCTTAAGAAACAAAGATCAGAGTGTATCAATTTAAAATATTGAAATGCTTATATTTGATAAAATTGGAATGCCATTGGAAACTGAACTTAGCAAGAGTCAATCAAAAATGTAAAATATTTGCTGCAATAACTTTTTGCAACACTTTTAAAGTCTGAGATCTGGGGAGCTTTGGAACATCAGGTGATGTGGTTGTTTATAAATCATTTTCCTCACTGTTGGGTACCAATAGACTCGGGGCCACTCAGCCAAAAAATTACAAAATTACTACCTCCGTGATCATTTTTATCATTTTGTCATTTAGGTTTTCAGAGAAACTGCAGTA
Source organism: Peromyscus aztecus (assembly GCA_902168405.1). Taxonomy (NCBI): domain Eukaryota; kingdom Metazoa; phylum Chordata; class Mammalia; order Rodentia; family Cricetidae; genus Peromyscus; species Peromyscus aztecus. Next base: position 20,437 of record CABHPQ010159117.1, read on the forward strand.
AGTACAAATGCTATTTTGACAAAAATATCAGCTTGGCAGAATATACCATCTAAAAGCCTCCCAAGTTCAGTCATTTCTTCTTTTATTTTAATGTTTGAATTTCAAAAGTAGCTCATGGTACCTAGGCACAATTAAAATTTTACAATACAGTGTGTGTGCCTGTATTCATCTTCAAATTTTAATGAGCTTACTTTTTTTTTTTGTAGTTTACCAGAACTTAAATTCACAAATAAAATATATGCTAAATTCTCTCCGTATGTCTAATCAACATTAGCAAAGCAAACATCTACTTAAATTTGTTACGTAAATGTTTATAGATAGCAACAATATTCCCAATTGTTAATAACTGAAAATATTTTTAGTTTTTCAGCCATACAAATATATAGTAAATTACTTGATCACAAAAATAAATTAAAACATATATATAACTAAAATATTACATATATAAAAGGCATACTCACCAAACCTTGTAAACTACATGATTCTACTTACTCAAAATACCAAAATTGACAAATTTACATAAACCAAACTTAAATTCATAGCTGCAAGGGATTTGGTTTAGGTTGAAAAAGGAAGGTTATAAAAAATGTTTTAAATTATAATATATTAATAAGTGTGCTACTCTGTAAATAACTTTAAAGTATTGAATTACGTGCCTATAGTAGGTGAGTCTTATGTTAATTATACCTTAATAAAGCTAGTTAAAATATATTTAAAAAGAGTATGTATTTATATTCCAAAGATTAAAGCTGCTTAATAATTCTACTGAATAGTAAAACATTTTAACAAAAAATATTGAAAATAAATATTAACTTCTCATAACAGTAAGTCTTGTTCCAAGACATTTTTATTCTAAATTATTCAAGCTTTAATATTTTCATGGCACTACCTTATGAATATTAAAATGCAGCTATAATAAACAATAACTATGACTAGTTTGAAAGATATAGATGTTTCAATACAATAAATGTTTCCTAAATCTTCTGGTAACATAGTTGAGTCTGTAGAAAAAATATCTTAATATATAAAGCTACTTTAGTATGCTTTTGCTTCATCAAAGTAATTTATTAATATAAACTAATAAAAAGCAAAGTGTTGTAATTGGCTAGAAAAGTTATTTTCTACTTGCACATAACACATATATACTCTACCATCCATACATTTTTTAAAGAATTTATTTACTGTGACATCTTATTTTATTTTTGATTCATGGCAATCTACCTCATTCCAATTCTAATGCTGAAGTCACCATCAGCCACACATTGCTTATTCACCTAATTCTGTTTAACTTCAAGTTAGGACATCAGAATCATTTCTTGCAGAACCTATAATATACTTTTATTCCCATGAGTTCAATGCTTGTGGATACTGTGGATACACAGAATTCTACCTCCTAAAAACCAGAATGTGCTCAACTTCAAGGTCATTCATTCAGCAACTATAATATGTCCAAACACTCACTGACCTGTGTCCTAATGGTTTGTAGTTTTCTAATCTCATATAGACATCTCCCTAAACCCCCCATAATATCTAGCAGTCTATTCAATGTCTTCCATTAACCATAGACTCATCTATTCTGTCCTTGTATCTCAATCTTGTTGCTTCAGCCATTCTTTTAATGCATATCTCAAACACGTACCCCCAACACAGCTCATTAATTATTACCATTGATTACTTATTAATTAAAATGCATTATATAAGTGTTCCTACACTAGGATTACACATGGTTGGGTTATACTTAGATATGCTACATAGGCATTCCACCATTTCATAACCAAAGCATTTCATAAGAAATTAGGCTTCTAACTGTCTTTATATGAACTCAAACCCAAATTATTTACCTGAGATTCCAAAACAAGTAGGGGAAGCTGATTTATGATTACTTTCTGGCAAATATTCCTACAGATTTTCATATCGAATGGGTTGGCATATAAAAAGATACAAAACAATTGAAGCAGATTTTTCAACAATTTCTGTTTAACTGGAGGCATGAAGGTCTGAGAGCAGTGGATCATGATGGCAGGGAAATGTTTATTTCTTTCTTTTTAGACTGATCAGACTTTATAAATGCAACCATGCTGATATATCACGAAGAAATTAGAGAACGATGGTCTTGGAGGTGTGCTATAGAATACTAAAAATTGGTGTGTAGATACAGTATTGAAACAGGTGCCATATTAAAAATATTTATCAATACCCAGAGGTCATCTGTTTGAGGGAAGACAGTATTTCCACATCCATAATACAATACAAATTCATCTTTAAAGAAAACACTCCAAGCCATACCAGAATTAGAGTCAGAAGCATGCCCAATGAAATATAGGAATTGTTGTATGTTAAACCCTCTGCCTGCTGAAGACTCATAAATAAGAAACAGGGGACTCTCCCCCAATTTCTACAACACATTGTCATCTAGGCAAGAAAATTATACCTTCTCCATGCAAGTTTCTAAACACAATGCACATTTGCTTATAATAAATGTATTCATTTATTTAGGTTAAATCATCTGGTTACACACACACACACATACACACACACACACACACACACACACACACACACACACACACAC
>CABHPQ010159117.1:23018-49674 GCA_902168405.1 Peromyscus aztecus
ACACACACACACACACACACACACACACACACACACACACACACTTTAAAATCTTCCCAGTGCAAAATCTAGCAATTTCTTGCTGTTTACCACTAATTTCTTTAGACCATGAAAATAGACAAATAGATTCCTTCTTATGAATGGAAGCAACAGCATTATCATGAATTTATGAACAAGTCTTTGATTGGGTCGGTTGTATGCTTTAATTATTCCTTTGGAAAAGTAGACAATAACCTCAAACTCTCAGCCATGGATATTGTTTACTATTCACATTTATCAGTGAGTTGTAGCTTTTCTGAACTTTGTTCATTTCTAATGAATTTTATTGTTGGACTCCTTGATGGACCCCAGTGTGAAATTCTAGCCATATTTTCATGATTGATTGTTGGAGCAAGATGTTGCAGAAGCAATGAATTTACTTTTTAAAAAATGTGGATGACAGTATGTTCATTAACACAGCATTTTCCAAACAAATCATATGGTTAAGCTTGATGCCAAGAAAGTATAATCGACCTTTAGGGAAGTATGCCCATGTTGAGGAGGTCACAAGAAAAATGTCAACATAACATATTCTACCACACACCACAACATTAGTGAAATTAAAAAAAAAAAGCAAAATAAGGAAAACAAATACACATCTTTATCTTTGTCTCCTATGAAGACTCTTGCCCTTGCTGAGATACTACAAAGCTTCATCCAGTTTCATACACACACACACACACACACACACACACACACACACACACACAAACATCACATCACACCACACTGAGATGCTGAGGTACAGTTGCATTAGATGGAAGACATGATTTGAGGTCATAGCTGTTTCTTACACTCAGAGGGAAAAAGGGAGGGAGAGAGGGAACCATAGCAGAATGGTGGAACAATACTCCAAGCTCTAAAAGTCTTCCATTGTGGCAAGGCAAAATATTACTTATATCCAGACTGCTGGTTAACTTCATTTCGAAACCCCATGCCTGAACTGTGAACTCCCACTTTCTGTTGTGAGGAAACAAATGCTCTTGGACCTTGCTTGATCTAGGAGTTCCATGGCCCATTGCTCTTTGTGCCTCTTGCCTCTGTTTACATTTTAAGAGAAAGGAAGGAAATTTCTGTGGTACATTTTGTAGTGCCTCCTCTTTGAAATCTCTAGACTGATTATTTTTTCTTATCTTGACAGTTCAGATTGAGCTATCTTTATATAATAAAACTCAACTTGAAAAGAAATGTTTTTTAGATGATTACTATCAGTTGAGTTGCTACAGCCACATCCCCCTGTACGATGACTGATGTCTAGAATTTATCAGATTTCTAGGAGAAAATATCTTTGCTCTCCAATCCTGTTAAATTTAATTGACCATCACTCCAATCACATATTTAACAAGAGTTATGGTAACTATATGATTGAATTTTTTCATATGTTCTTTGTTCATTACATCGAGAAGGACTTGGTCATTCGAATGCATATAGTCCTGATATTATTCTTTTTAGTTTTTTGAGATTACATATTGAATAATTTATGAAACACCATGTATATATAGCTTTTAAAAGTAATATAATAAGATTTAACCTACTATTTGGTATACCTGTGATTCCAAACCTGTGCTGTTTATCTTAGTTGTTTCCTGTGTGTAATCTCCATTATTTATACATAGGTCAATTTTGAAAGTACTTGCTCTGGAAACAACTCCAATAAACACCAAGTGTAGCATGAATCTTAAAAGTCTTATTAATAAAATCAAACCTGAGGCCAGTTATTGGGGTGAACACTGGAAGGTCAGAGAGACAGAATAAGCCACAGCTAACTTCACCTCACCGGATCCTCAGTTGGTCTTGTTTCCTCAGACTGGAGGCCTCTGAGTCTTCATCCGAATGACTCTCAGCTGAACTGCTGCTAGAAGTCTGAATGCTTAACCAGCCCAAACGCTTCTCCAGGCCAAATGCCTCTCCAGGCCAGATGCTTCTCCAGGGCAAATGCCTCTAGTTTCTGGTCCTCACGCCTTATATACCTTTCTCCTTTCTACCACCACTCCCTGAGATTAAAGGCTGGCTTTCTGGGATTAAAGGCGTTGTCACCATGCCTGGCCATTTCCAATGTGGCCTTGAACTCACAGAGATCCAGAGGGATTTCTGTCTCTGGAATGCTAGGATTAAAGGCGTATGCTACCACTGCCTATCCTCATGTTTAATATTGTGGCTGTTCTGTCTCTGACCCCAGATAAGTTTATTAAGGTACACAATATTTTGGGGAACACAATACCACCACAACCAAGACTTAGGGAAACAGATAAGTTACTATGATTGTTATTAACTGGTAGCAACAGATTAGATTTTATTTATTGTTGTGCTGTTACCAATCAGCTTCCTAGATCATCCCTTGCCACAATGCAGGCAGGATTCACCCGGATATAGAACACACTAATAAAGGTAGAGGGCAAATTGCAAGAGTGGGACAGGACCAAACAGCACCAAAAGTCTATGATGTGGAATGTCGCATATTACATCTGAATATACCTCACGACACATTATAGTATCGACAAGTCACAGGAAGCATGACATGAAGTGGGGCGAAAGATTATTAATTCATATTATAATATTTATAGTATATTAGGGCCTGAGTGATTTGCCCACATAATGTATATTCATACAGTGGAACTCTAGCCACTTCTGGGACAAAGCATTTATGCACCACTTGCTGATCAGTATGTGGTAGCGTTCACTGTGGGGAAGACTCAAGGACTGACAAGAAAGAGCCCTCACAAGTGGATTGGACAAAACCACGTGGAATATAAACACTTTATGTCTTATTGGTGAGGAGGTTTTTGATGTTGTTGTTGATGTTCTGTAGTTATGTTTTGTTATCCTGCTCAGCTTGTGTGAACTCTATGACATTCACCAAGCTTACTGCTACAGTTATCCCTGTGGGACAGAAATATGTTCTTCAACAACAATACAAGAGGGTCTCATCTGAACCTTCTCTGAGTGTTGCTTGCCCGTGGGGAGCATAATGCTCACCATGGATACTGATTTTGATGTCCCTAATTTATCTGAACAAAGTGTTGATTTGTCCACTAACCTCTACATCCACAAACCATGAGGTGTTAAAAACATCTGAGTTTTGCTTGGGGTGATGGGTACTGTCACAATATTTGATGTCCTCCTCATAGTGAAATTTCTTACCCAGAGATGGGTACAGCTGTAGTTTAATACCACAGTGCCAGGGTATGACTGTATTTGGACATTATATCATGAATGGAATAATTAAAATTAAAATGATGTAATAATTTAATAGCTAATCCAATATTACTGACTTAATTTTCAACAAGAGTAAATTGGAAACAGATACACAAAGTTATAGAGAAACGGCAGCCACCTAACAAACAGAAACATAACACAGAATAATGCTTCACTGTCCCTTTGATTTCAGATTTTTAGACTCCAAGAATGGTAGCAAAATTTATACTGGGTTTGCATTACACAGAAAGTTTAACTTAAAAATAGGTAATTATTTTGAGCCCTAGTCACTTATGGTCATCACTCCTGAGTGACCATTGCTCTATGAAGAAATCAGATATTGTTATGAAACAATTCAGAAGTCGACAAGTACTGTATGTCAATATCAAACCTTTAAAAAATGCCATTTGTTACCGCAGTCCTGTCTTTCCATTAGGTTTACGATTTGTACCTGCTTTCACAAACTTCAGGGACAGCTTTAGACTAAGCATGTCTGTTTCTTGAAAACTCCTATAAAGTCTCATCTTCATCAGATGGTAGTACTAATAAATAGAACTTCTGAGAGATGATTATTAGGTCGTGAGGGCAGAGCCCTCAATACGGCTTCTTAAAAGATCGGTAAAGTCTCTATGTTCCTTCTGGTATGTGACCACATGGAGATAAGTGATCATATATTTACACTCAGTACCTCTTATCAGAAACCAACCCAGGAGCACCTTTATCTTAGATTTTCCACACTAGAAAAATACTTTAAAAATACTTTTCTTTTGTCTATTATTCATGGTATCTAAGGTACTTTGTTGTAGCAATATGAACAGATGAATAAAGAGACCTCTGGGGCTTGATTCTGTTTTACTATATGTAAAACAGTAGATGCATATGTATGAACTTTCTTTCCTAATTAAGGAAATTACTTCAGTATGGTATCAAATGTGCGGAAGTGTCTAGAGTCTTTATCTTTTGCCCTTCCTTTGCATTTGTTATTAATTTGACCAGTGTGATTAGTTACATCTTAGTGATTGTGTATTTGCATATTTAAATGATTAGAATTCTGCTGAAATTGATATAAATACAAGTGAATGTTAAAAAGAGACACAAAATGGGCTACAGGGATGGCTCTATTGGTATTTTGCTAGTCATGAATCATGATGTCCTGAGATCAGTTCCCCTCCACTTGTGTAAAAACTGGGTGAAGAGCCACATGTCTTAGCTCCAAGGCTGAGGAAACCAGAGACAGAAGGGTGTCTAGGGATCACTAGCCAGCCACTATCCTGTTGAAATAGCCAGTCCCAGGTTTAAAGAGGAAGTTTGTCTTAAAAATAAGTTGGAAAGCAATAGAAGATACTAGATTTCTACCTCTGGCTCTTTCATGGTAATATACAGGTGTTCACAAACATCATATACACTCCTCCACATACACACACACACACAGTTGAGAGTGAGAAAGCAGAAGACAGGCTCTCAGGAACCTTGGAGAATGAAGGGAACAAAAACTATTATAGCCTGCTGTGGGATTTTCTGTATGTTAAATGTGTTGCTCTGATTGGTTAATAAATAAAACACTGATTGTCCAGTAGATAGGCAGGAAGTATAGGTGGGACAAGCAGAGAAGAGAATTCTGGGAACAGGAAGGCTGAGTCAGGAGACGCTAGCCTGCTGCCCAGGGAGCAGCATGTAATGGCAAACATGTAAAGCCACGGAATACGTGGCGACATATAGATTAATAGAAATGGGCTGGGTTTAAGTGTAAGAGCTAGTCAGTGGTAGGCCTGAGTTAATGGCCAAGTAGTTTAATTAATATAAGCTTTTGAGTGATTATTTTATAAGTGGTTGTGGGGTCTGTGGGGATGGGCAGGACTGGAGAAAACTTCAGCTACAATCCTTTATTAGAATTGCCATATGTTCACCAATAGCACACAGTTCCTCATCTGATTGGTTTACTTATTAGCTCATATTAACATCTAATGTTGCATTCCCTGTGTTTAGAATAGAGTCCAGCATATACTCAGTATAAATCTCTATTAGTATTAACTATGACTAACAAATTTAATGTTCCAAAGAAACAAAGTTAGCAGGTTAAAAAGAGGGAATCATTACATACCAGAGCCAAGAATGGGAACAATCCATGTGTCTACTGACTAACAATGAACAAAGAAAATATGGCACATGCACACAGCTTCATACTGTCTGTCTATACTAAAAAACACATCCCTGTTGTTTGTAGCAATATGGTTGAAATTGGAAGACACATATTAACAAAATTAAACCAGACACAGCAAGACAATGCTAATATATTCATTGGGTGCGAGAGATGCAGCTAAAGGATATAAAACTACATATGGCTAGGAAAGAAGGTTCAGAAATTATACTGCTCAGCACAGTCATTAGAGTTGATGATGTATTGTACTATTTTAGTTGTTTTAATTATGTATATGTAGTTGAGTGTGGTTTTGTGAATGTTAACTCAGGAACAGGTGAGTCTTAAAGATGCTATCAGATATACCTGGAGTAGAGGGCACATAGAGCTGTGAGCCACTGAATAGAGGTACCAGCAATGAAAAATCAATTCTGCATAAAGAATGAGAAAAAGTAAATATTAAAGTTTCTCAATATAAAATTACTAGTTATCTGTAGAAATGTATTCTTTAGGTTCCTAAACATAAGTACACCAGAGTTCTTATACATGTAAAAGGACATCTGTCACTTTTTGATGTCAATCAAAAATAACTGTAATTCTAACTAAATATTATATGCATACACACACATACACACCTACATACACATACATGCTAGTTTGGAAGATATTCCCTAAGTATAAAAAAAAAAACCTGTAGTATAACAGGAAGTAGCACTTATACATTTAATTTGTTGATAATTTTAGTGAATGGAGATGTCATTTTCTCTCTCTCTCTCTCTCTCTCTCTCTCTCTCTCTCTCTCTCTCTCTGTGTGTGTGTGTGTGTGTGTGTGTGTGTGTGTGCATAAACATGTATTCAACGTACAGAAATGTGAAACTAAGGAATAAATGTATCTTTATTACTGCATGTGTCAATTATTAGTCTTTTTTAGACCAGGGTTTCTTCTCAGGTTTCTGGAAAGGAGACTACATCTTTGCTTCTTGTCTCACTCCCCATTTGCTCTACCTAAGTGCATATTTAAATAACAAAATAGCAGTAAAATGTCAAATGCTCTTCTTATGTTTATATACATAATGGTATGCATATGAATTTTGCATCATGTTTCTGTGTGATCACAGTATTTTTAATAAGTAGGCAAATAAGTAGGCTGTCCTTTGCAGATTTTTCAAGGTTTAGGTAGGAGCTAACCAGGCATATTTTTAAAAAGAGTCAAACAGATGAATATTAAATATTAAATGCTACAATTTTATGGGATAGATTTGTAGAAATATTCCACTGCATCTGAGCATACCATGTAAGCCTGGGGTGGAAAGTAGTGACTTTGTTGGATACCAAGTGATCGCATATGTATTCATCACAGAAGACCCTGGGGATGAAAATGAGTACAATTAATGATGAAAACAAGTGAGAACATGGTCTTGACCCCTGAGCAGACTTCAAAATTCTTCTTTCCCTCTGTGTTTTAGGCTTAGAGGGGAGCTTCACACTCTAGAAAAATGTGACACTTTGACATGTTTGTCACAGCATGGCTCCCACATTCAGTCTCAAAAGCATAATTCTCATCTTGTGTATTTACTTGGGATTTCCTGATTACAGCAGTCCTCACATTCTTAGCTGGGGAACACTCCAAGTATGTCTGTAGTAATGACAGTTCTACAGTAAACAGATGTCTTGAGAAGAGCAGCATTCTTTTGAACAATGTATAACTGCTAGGTTAGCATAGCCCTTCTCAAAGACAATTTTATTTGCATGATTGTGTCATAGAATTGGAAAAGATAACAGCAATCACCCAGTTTCAATTTCTTCCCCTATGAAATGCTTCCTTAACTTTTGGATGTCCCCAATGTAACAACAATGGCAAAGCTCCCGGGCCTTCTCACTAAGACATTGCTTTAGCCTTCAAATTATAGCTGATTTATTTTGAGACAATTCCTAATTCATCTCACCTAATCTAACAGCCCTTCACCAGTGCCACCTGATTTATTCTTCTAGGATAAATCTACTTGATAATTCCTTTTTAACTCTTGTATCTGCTAAATTAAGTTCAGATTCTATAGACAAGGACATTTGTAGATCTTGTTCCCTGGGGTAATGAGCACTGGTATACTGTCTCTTGTATCATGAATGATTAAAAAAAAGTCTTGATTTCATGGGTGAATAAGCCTGTAAAATTGGTGATATCAACTCTAAAACATTCTAGAAAGTAACATAAAGGTCCCAGAAGTGTATTTCATTCTGAATTTTGTAATAAGAACATTAAATTTACATACTCAATATGATTCATAATATAATTAGCAGTCTCACCTTCTAAATTGATGCTCAAGTGATTAGTGTTGAGGATGTGATTTCTACAGCAGAGGTAACTGTATGTGGGGGCTGGGAAGATGCTTTGTGCTTAAAAGCAGCTGATGACTTTTCAGAAGACTTGCATTTGGTTTCCACCATTCACAATCAGCTCATAACCATCTCCTGTTCCAGGGGCATCTGCTGTCCCCTTGAGCACTCACAAAAAACAACCATGAACATGTTGTATAGACACACATACAGGCAAAATATCAATACACCATACACATAAAATAAAAGAAGGTCATAGTTATATCCATGTTCCCATTGAGCTCACTTTAAATCTTTCACTTGATAACATGTATTTTACAATTTTTTAATATAAACTCTCCCCAAATTTAATTGCTATGATTATATATATATATAAAACATATTTTAAATTTATCCAGAGAGAAAACTAACTATAAATGCCCATGACAAAGACTGATTTACTCTAATAAAAAGAAACAATGTTTTATCTACTGATAAAATATATCATCCTATTACAAGATGAATATTAAAATAATAGAATACCGGAACAATTCCAGATACCCATTATTTCATACAATTAACCATAGAAGCTACAATCTGTGAATTCAGTCACAAAGTTTATAATCAACTATACTTTTTACTTTGTATTAAATGTTTGGAACTGGCTGGGCCCTATCCTTGACTAGCATAAATCACCAAAGACAAGTATTTCTGAACGTAATATTAGTCTTTAGTGGAATCTGGTGCCAGCATATCAAGCTTTATTGGGAGAATGTTCCATCCTCCTGTGTTCATTCAAACACATTTCATCTGCTGTATCTTTCAGTTTTTAAATCACTGGACAATTTAAAATTCTTGCACTAAATATTATGAATAATGTTATTTAACTTGGGTCATTTTTTATGAGACATTGGGCATTCTAAAAGTACTTAATTCTCACGTAGTTAAAAAATTGTGAAAGGTATATTGCAACAAACACATGATGTGATTTTTTTTTATACAATGAACTAGAGTCTTTTATTTCTTTTAAAACTGTGTGTGGGTTTCACATTATTCAAAGTTTTCCTATCATAGACCTTTAAAACATAGTACTTCTTCTATATTTACTACTGTACATATATCTGGTTAGGTTATTTTTTATATTTATTGTGGAAAATACTTGAAATTAATACAGTAAAGGTTCATATAGTTCTTTAAGTAATAGCATGTACTATTTGTAGAATGGTTTTGCTAATAAAAATAGAAAAATGATCATCTTTCAAAACTTAAAGAAATTATTTTTATATGAATCTGACACATTTAACATATGAGGAGGCTAATGAATATTTATGGTTTGTTGCATATATGTGCATATGAATATTCCTAACTTCATTTGCAAAATATGTAGTGAAAGCAATAAAAATGAAGGCTATCAGAAAATTTTCATAGTTGCTGGAATTAAGCATAAATTCTTTCACCAGGCAATGGTGGCACACGCCTCTAATCCCAGCACTCAGGAGGCAGAACCAGGCTGATCTCTGTGAGTTCGAGGCCAGCCTGATCTACTGAGCAAGATGTGGTGGTATTGTGTTCCCCAAAATATTGTGCACTCTATTAAACTTATCTGGGGTCAGAGAACAGAACAGCCACAGTATTAAAACATAGAGGTTAGGCAGTGGTAGCACACGCCTTTAATCCTAGCATTCTAGAGGCAGAGATCCACCTGGATCTCTGTGAGTTCAAGGCCACACTGGAAACAGCCAAGCATGGTGACACATGCCTTTAATCCCAGGAAGTAATGGCAGGAGGCAGAAAGGTATTTAAGACATGAGGATGAGGAACTACAGCCTGGTTAAGCTTTTAGGCTTTGAAGAGCAGTTCAGCTGAGATTCATTCTGGGTGAGGACTCAGAGGCTTCCAGTCTGAGGAAACAGGATCAGCTGAGGATTTGGCAAGGTGAAGTGGCTATGGCATGTTCTGCTTCTCTGATCTTCCAGCATTCACCCCAGTACCGGGCCCTAGGTTTGTTTTTATTAATAAGACCTGTTAAGATTCCTGCTACAGTGAGATTCAGGACAGGCACCAAAACTACACAGAGAAACCCTGTCTCGAGAAAACAAACAAACAAACAAACAAACAAACAAACAAACAAAACAAGAATAAATCTTTTCTGAAAAAAAAATTGTTTTAGAATTACTTTAGGTTTGTAATGTGTGGTTTTATAAGAATAGCCAGGTGGTGGTGGTGCACGCTTTTAATCCCAGCACTCTGGAGGCAGAGCCAGGCGGATCTTTGTGAGTTCGAGGCCAGCCTGGTCTACAGAGCGAGATCCAGGAAAGGTTGCAAAGCTACACAGAGAAACCCTGTCTCGAAAAACAAAATAAAACAAAACAACAACAACAAAAAAAACCCAGGATGTTGGAATGGTTGATTTAAAAACGTACTGATTTGATAATTATCTCTAATGGAGTATTACATTGCTTCCTCCAACTCCCATTTCTATTCTATCCCCAACTATATGAGAAATATGCTTGATTATCAGGTTAGAGTCACAGAATAAGTAGATTGTTAAAATGAAATCATATGGTGTAGGGCAGGCTACTAATCCAGTATTGGTGTCCTCAGAATAAGAGGACATCCAGAGATGTCAGGTGACCCTGATAGCAGGGATTCTGGCCTGGCTTCTGGAAGCCAAAGATCAAAAACTTAGGCAGCAACCCTGAGCAGAGTGAGGCATACACCAGATACTACTACTTTACCGTCCTCAACAAGGGTGTTTTCTAAACACTCTTATTAGTTGCTGATGTAGCTGGACTGATAATTACAAAGAGAAAGAAAACAATACCCCCCCCCTCAAAAAAAAACCTCCTCAGTGAAACCTAACATTTGCTTATAATATGATGTATTAATATGGATGTTGCTGTCCTTAAAGCTAAGCAGCTTGGATTGTGTAGATATCACTTTAAGCTGATGTTTTTTTCTTGCCCAATTGCCACTTACTGATTCAACAGTCTTTTTATTATAATATCTAAAAGAAAGTGGTGCTTGCAAAAATGTCAAGATGAACATTATGTACCAAAAGTCAAAATATAGAAAAAAAGCCAAACAAACAAACAATAAAAAACAATGTGATAGTAAGAACATATTGTTTTGGTACAGTCTGTGAGGTAACAAAAACACGTGTACTTTTGTGGGTTTTAGGGAGACGGATTGACGGTGTAAGTTTTTAACATATGTGCATGTGTAGCTGCAAATATGGGTGTGTTTTCTATATTTCCCCCAAATGCTCAAGATTTAGAGTTTTTCTTGTTAGAAAAAGATGCTCCTCTTGCAGTGTCTCCATTTTCTTGCTCCCAAGTGTCTTTTCCCATTATCTATAGAAACTTAAAAGTCAAGAAATCTCCAAATAATAGGTGACTAACAGTCATCTCTATATTCTGACAAGTACCACACATTTGAAATTTCTGAGCTGAAAGCACATTTCATTAATTTTATTTTAATGATACTTTTAGTAGCTATCATTTTGAGTATTTTTGGAAAGTTTGTGTCTTGTGCATTAGATGACATTGACTTATACAGATTTCCAGGATAACTTACTGTTTTTTAAACATTTAACATGGAATGAACTTGTATTGTCACATTGTTATTAAAAGTAAATTATCCATAATCATTTATTTCACACAACTATGTAAAACAAATCATTTTTTAATTAAGAAATTTTTTCATTCTTTTTATATACCAATCAAAGATCCCCCTCTTCCCTCCTCCCACCCCACCCCAGACTCCTCTCCAACCCAACCCCTCTCCACCCTACAAGAAGGGAAGGCCTCCCAGTGGGAGGCACATCCAGTAGGGGCAAGTCCAAGCCCTTCCCCTACCAGAAGGTTTCCCAGAGTTGTCCCATCATAGGTAGTGGGCTCCAAAAAGTCTGCTCATGGACCAGGAATGGATTCTGATCCTACCACCAGCAGACCAGCCAAGCAGGTCAAACTACACAACTGTCTTACTCTGCAGAGGGCCTAGTTCAGTCCCATGCAGGGTCCACAGCCATTGATCCAACTTTCATGAGTTTCCACTAGTTTGGTTTGGTCATCCCTGCATGTTTGCCCATCATGATCCTGATGCACTTGCTCATAGAATCCCTCTTCTCTCTCTTTGACTGGACTCCTAGAGCTCTGCCTGGTGATTGGCTGTGGATCTCTGCATCTGCTTCCATTAGTCATTGGAGAAAGGCTCTGTGATGACAGTTAGGGTATTCACCAGTCTGATCACTGAGGTAAACCAGTTCAGTTCAGGCACCCTCTCCACTATTTCTAGTAGTCCAAGCTGGGGTCATTCTTGGAGATTCCTGGCAACTTCCCTAACACCTGGTTCCTCTCTATCCCCATGATACCTCCCTCTATCATGGTATCTCTTTCATTGCTTTTCCATTCCATCCCTGTTCTGGCTCAACCATCCCATCCCTTATGTTCTTATTCCCCATCCCCTATCCTCCATGCCCACCCCTCACCCAGTTCATTCATGAAGATCTCATCTATTTCCCCTTCCCAGGGCAATCCATGTGTCCCTCTTTGGGTCTTCCTTGTTAGTTAGCTTCTCTGAAGTTGTAGGTTGTTGTCTGGTTATCCTTCGCTTTATATCTACTATCCACTTATGAGTGAGTATATACCATGTTTGTCCTTCTGAGTCTGGGTTACTTCACTCAGGATGATATTTTCTGGTTCTTTCCATTTGCCTGCAAATTTCATGATGTCATTATTTTTCTCTGCCGAGTAGTACTCCATTGTATATATGTACCACATTTTCTTAATCTATTCTTAAGTTAAGGGGCATCTAGGTTGTTTCCAGGTTCTGGATATAATGAATGATACTGCTATGAACATGTGTTGAGTATGCCTGTGGTATGCTTTGAACATGCATTGGTATGGTATGATTGAACATGCCTTGGGTATATGCCTAAGAGTGGTGCAGCTGGGTCTTGAGGAAGATTGATTTCTAATTTTCTGAAAAACCGCCACACTGATTTCCAGAGTGGTTGTACAAGTTTGCACTCCCACCAATAGTGGAGGAATGTTCCCCTTGCTCCACATCCTCTCCAACATAAGCTGTCTTTAGTGTTTTTGATCTTAGTCATTCTGACAGGTGTGAGATGATATGTCAGAGTTGTTTTGATTTACATTCCCCTGATGACTAATGATGTTGAGCAATTCCTTTAATGTCTTTTGGCCATTTGAGATTCTTCCATTGAGAAGTCTATGTTTAGCTCTGTAGCCCATTTTTTAATTGGATTGTTCATTATTTTGATGTCTAATTTCTTGAGATCGTTATATACTTTGGAGATCAGCCCTCTGTCAGATGTGGGGTTGGTGAAAATCTGTTCCCATTCTGTAGGCTGCCATTTTGGTAAGACAAATCTTAAAAGGCTTAAAAGGTCTTATTAATATATATAAAACAAAAACAAAAACCTGCAGCCAAGCTGGGAAGTAGTGGTACATGCTTCTAATCCCAGCACTTGGGAGGCAGAGTCAGGTAGATCTTTGTGAGTTCAAGGTCAGCCTGGTCTACAGAGTGAGATCCAGGATAGGCACCAAAACGACACAGAGAAACCCTGTCTCGAAAAAAAAAAGCAAAACAACAACAACAAAACAAACAAACAAACAAAAAACCAAAAAAAAAAAACCCAGAGCCAGAAATTGGGGTGAAAACTGAGAGATCTGTGAAGCAGAAAGAAGCCAGCCATGTTCTTACCACTAGGAAATCCTCAGGCAAAGAGAGAGCTGCTCCCTGTATACTCACGCCTATGTTCTTTCTTTGCCCTGCCATCTCACTTCCTCTCTATACTCAGCTACATCACTTCCTCTTTCTGCCCAGCTCTATCACTTCCTGCCTGTCTATACAGACCTCCAGACCTCTATGGTTAGCCACCATGCCTGGCTCTGTCCCCAGTGTGGCCCAGAATTCACAAAGATCCGGATGAATCTCTGCATCCAGAATGCTAGAATTAAAGGCATGTGCTATCATTGCCTGACTTCTATGTTTAATATAATGGCTGGCTTTTTCCTCTGATCTCCAAATAAGCTTTATTGGGGTGCACAAATAAAATGTCACCACACAAATATACATCTAGTTGACTTCATGATGTATTTTATGTACATTCAATATGTTATATTTCACTATATATTTCATAGTCATTTTAAAAATCAAGATTAAAGAAAAATATAAATAATAAAGCTGGACAAAGATATAAAACACAGATTAAATGAACATCTCCTAACTGAATTTAATAATTGTTAACAAAAAAATCAGTTTTTTTATGTTATAATGAAGAGAAGATAAAGACTATATAAATACTCCACCATTATCTCATTAATCACAATTTTACAGAGTAGAAAGATTGGCTACTTGTCTTTCAAAATAGATACCACAGGAACAATCATTTTTTATTGCCAGTGGTATTATTGATAAAATAAAGAATTCTTTGTTGTCATTTTAGAGGAACTTATATCAGTGCCACAATAAAATCCCATTAAATCAAATTGCACTCTGAAAATCAATTTGCTACAATGCTAATCTTTGTTTCTGTAAACAATCATGTTTCATAGGATTTGAGATTCGTTCTTATTCAGAATGTCACTGTTCTTTAAACCTATACCATCATTTTGGGTAATATATTCTGTTTCATAGAGAGATTTATAAAAGCAATCATATGCACTTGGAAAGAAATATTGTAAAGGTATAGAAATAGCCAGATGTAGTTGAATCACCTACTCAAGGGATTCAGGGGGATCCTTGAGCACAAGAGTTAAAGACCAACCTGAGCAAAAAAATTCTTCCTCCATCCTTTTAAGAAGAAGTAAAATATACTTCAAAGAGATACCTATTGCTTCTATCAAGGAAATAAATAGTATGCATAAAAATGTTAGATTAAGGCTCTGTCTTTCCATGTATATTCTGCACAAGAAGAAAATGCACCAGTACTCAGGTGATTTTGCAAACTTTTATGCACCTTTACAGGGAATAATCACGCAGAACCAGCTTAGAAACCTCAGAATATTCTCAGTAGTTTTCTTCCTGAGAAATGATTTGTTGTTGTTGTTGTTGTTATTAAATCAGGATATTTTTGTGGCAGGCAAGAATTATGGGATGGGTTATTTTGTGATATAAGAAGAAGTAATGTGATGGTTTGGGCAAGCCATCGGGGACTCTTTTGTGGACAATTCCCATTACTCCTCAGGACATCTTAAATTACAGAGAGACACACTTAAAGTCACAGGAATAAATAGAAATATATGATGGACTAGGAGTAGGAGTCTTTTCCTGCTTGGAAACCCTTTCTGAATGATTTGTAAGACTTGGTGGTAGTTAATAAGGCTTCAAGTCTATCTGCACAGGGCTTGTGGACCCCATAGCTGACATATCGGTAAAATAGGAATGAAAACCTAGCAGCCATGAAGAACTATATTAAAGGATGAATCAGTGGAGGTGGAGGGGAGCATGTCAGGAGGAGGAAAAATTGCCCCCCATGTCAGACAGAATGCAATTACAAAAAGACTAAAGAGAAAGCTTTTGAGTATCACATGGGAGGTACTTTCTCAGGCGCAATCAAAAGCCCATGATTATGTTGTATATATCTCCCTCTGTAGGTTTTAGAAATTCCTATTGTGGTTTTCGTTCAGTCAGATTTGGATTCAATAGTATAATCCTTTCTTTCTCTGAACTAAAACCTCACAGGGAAGTGAAAAAACATTTCTTTTAAGATTTTGAACTCAGCTTGAAAATTCTTATTTTTCATTCTTCCTATGTGGATTCTCAGCAGTTTCAACAATGACTTCTAAGAGACTTTTATATTTATTTTTCTATATTTTCATAGATGTAAAATCTGCATCTTATATAATTTTTTAATGCCAATACTTTAAAAAGTCATGCACATTATTGTGAAAAGAAACAATTTGGGATGTAAAACCATGTTTCCATTAGTCATGAGTGTATATTTTGAATGAGTCATAAAGCTTCTACACTAAGACTTCAACATTTCCAACACTTTATAAACACATATCTCTACATATATGTGTATGTTCCCTCCTGAAAGCAAGGCAGTAATATGGCCCCTAGATCTCAATCTCTGTTATTTCCAACATGTCTATTTTAAGAATCTCCATGTTTTCACCCAGGGAAATTACTGAATAAATTTTAAATTAAACTAAGATATGGAAATGCATTGGTTCTTTCACTTGAAAGACATCTTAAATTCATATTAAAATTTCAGATTTATGTACATAGTCCATCTAATTGTAGGTCCTCTTCAGTCTGAAAAACACTATGAATTTAAAAATTGTTTACTAATTTCACTCTTGAGAATTTTACACAAAAACAAAAAAAAATGACCCAAATTTGCAATTTCCTTCATGGAAACCCCCCAAATGAACAACGTCTATCCTTTCTCATATTTGAGATACATCACAACTCTAAAAAATTATACATTACTGACAACAGCAGTAGGTATTTTTGGTATGTGGACATGCAAATTCTGTCTAGAAAATGCAAAGTCCTGTTCCTGCTAGCACTTCTAACCAAATGGGTTTTTCAGTAGACATGGTGGCTCAGCAGGTAAAGTTGTGAGTCATCAAGCCTGACAACTTGAGTTTGACTCCTGGCTTTCTCATGGTAGACAGAAAGAACTGACTCCCAAAAGTTTTCCTCTGACTTCCGCATGTATCCTAGCACATTTATAAACACACACACACACACACACACACACACACACACGCACGCACACACATGCGCGCGCGTGCGCACACACACGTAGGCACACAAAATACATAAATAACATAAAAATATTTTTTTCATTTACTCATATGCTTGTGACATATGTTCATTATACTTTTCTGTTTTGTTTTTACATGTCTTTTTTTTTTTTTTTTTTTTTTGGTTTTTTGAGACAGGGTTTCTCTGTATAGCTTTGCGCCCTTCCTGGATCTCGCTCTGTAGACCAGGCTGGCCTCGAACTCACAAAGATCCGCCTGCCTCTGGCTCCCGAGTGCTGGGATTAAAGGCGTGCGCCACCACCGCCCGGCTTACATGTCTTTTAAATAATTTTCTTATAATATTTTCCCATTTTCCTCATTGGCTCATGAGTAACATGAAATTCTAACATGTAGTCTTCCCTGTAGTTCATTTCTTTATTTTCATAAAATTTAAAGAGGCTTTGTATAATAATGCCAGCATTTAAACTAATAACACAGTAAGTGATTTCTAAAACCACAGTGACTTAAGGTTTACATTCATCAAGTTTAACTCCATACTTTACTAACTGAAAATATTGCTTTCTGATAGAACTTGCTCAAACATTATTGGTGAGTGTCTAATTCACTCATTAAGCTAATAAAATAAAGAAACCAAGTTTGAAGACTTGAAATGGCCAGATATTCACTCTCAAAAAACATACAACTAAATAAAATTGACCAGAATAACATCTAAAAATCTAAAGGCTACATTTCATTAGCTTCTAAGTGTTTCATTATATGTATCTTGCCAAACTTTAGAACAACTACATTTCAAAATGATAGTTTTTATCTTTACTAGAAACAGAAGTTAGGGCTACAGTCTCAAGGCTGGCTCTGCCTAATTTGATATGAAAGTTTATGTGACTTTAAAGTCACAGGAAAAGCTCACACTACCCCAGCACATATGATTCTATATACTTGGTGACATACAGCCTTTAAGTGTTAGTGTCTAGCTTCTTCAAATGTTCAGAGAATCCCTTTAAAGTTCACAGAAACAAATATTTATTGAAATATTCAACAAATGGTGTGTAAAACAAGTAGCAAAGATTATCTAGAAATGTAACATGGACAAAGACTCTTCTTCACAACTTTTATTTCCATAAATTATAAAATAACACAAATCCATAATGCAGGATACCATACTAGTTTTTTCACATGCATAATTGGTGAATGAATCAGTGGTTCTTTTTGAGTTGTATCATACTTGTATGGGGAGTTTTGAATTTAGCCTACATTCAGTGTATTTGTTTTGTGAAAACAATTGATACCATGAGAATTATTGAACTAGTGGCACATTTTAAAAAGCCGTATTATACATTAACAAATGACCCCTAGTAACAAAATTATAAAATAAATTTGGCATGGATGCTGATGAGAGTCAATTAAACCAAAGTAGAGCAATGAATATGACTGCTAATTGTATCTTCCATTATGGGACCTTTAAACTTTTCAAATTGACAGAACAATGGAGAATTACAGTGGGTCTTGTGCTAAGTTTGTGAAGCTGTTACCGAAGGCATAGATTGGCTAAGGTATGTGTAGTTTACACAATTTTTTTTTCTTGCCGGGATGATTTATTTAAAAAGATAGGTGACCCTAATAGTCAAGTGTCAGGGAGATTTAAATCCATCCCTTACTCTGATGGTTGTAAAAGCCTCTCTAGACACCTCTACCCTGTCCTCTGCTGCTGTCATGGTGGTCACCTCTCCCATTGTGGCAGTAGCTCATGCGTCTGTCCCTGTAGCTGTTTGCTACTGAAGCTTCCATTGAACCTACAGCTCTAGAATACCAGCAACTGCTACACGATGAGTGATGCTCCAAGCCACGTTTTCTAAACAAGACAGCACTTCTTGTTTTGTTTCAGCCAAATATATACGTTTTGTTCATACAAAATTCATGTGTCATTCATGCAACTTTAACTTGCATACAACCTTAACTTGCCTAGGAAAGAAAAAAAATTCCTGTATGTTCTATATGACCAGTCTAAATACTTAGACAAGCCAAGATTGTATGTTTCAATATGAAATATTTCAGCCTGTTGCTTCTACTACAAAACTGATAAAGGACTTCTTTCCATCTCTTTGAGAATGGTCGCCATGGATACTCATTCAAGCCTGTCCTCTGTGGATTAGAAAAAAAAAATAACCTTCAGAGAAGCTGCACTCTTTTTGATCCACATAACACTAAGGGAGTCTGTATCCTTCTTTGTATGAGACATTTCTTGTAAGACATATGTTTTGTACTTCCGATGTTTTCTTCGGGACCAGGTTTGAAGGAACTGGTTATAGTTTGTAGCCCTTTACTTCTGATTTCCCTTTTTGGACAGCAAAGGCTTCCTTGGACCAAATGAGTAAAGATGACTCAAGATGGATGCTGAAATGCTGCACTATTTGCAGAGTCTGTTTGAGCATAAGTGATCTAGCCTTTCTTTCTCTCATTGATAATAGGAATAATGCAGATTTGCAGAGGAGTGGCTCAGGTATAACAAGCAAGCTCCTCTGTAGATGAAATTCTAAATGGATCTCTTGGGCTTTTAACTTTCCATTTGGCTCCGTGTTTCCTATTTAATAAGACTGTTTAGAATTTCGTCTACACTCCTCCCATATGTCTTCCTTGGTTGGTATCACTGAAATATTTAATAGGATGAAAATTACATATCGTCTCCATAGGAACATCATCACATATTTTGTATCTAGACAGATTCTAGTTTACATGATGGCACTGTTTCTTTTTCTTTACTTAAGTTTATTTTCTCTTATTGAAAAATAGATTATTTCATATAATAATTCTGATTATAATTTTCCCTCCTTTAACTTCTCCAAGATTCTTCCCACCTTTCTTCTTTTACATTAGGAAAAAAAAAGTAGCAACAAACACAAAGACGGGAGGTTAAATAATAATAACAAAAACATATATACCAGACAAGGAAAAACAAACAAACATAAGAAAAAAGCCAAAGAAAAGAGCAGAATAAACTCATATAGATACAGAAACACATGTGTTCATAGGGACAGGAATGCCCTAAAAACACAGAAGTGGAAGTATAATATATATGCAAAGGAACTCTGACAGGCTGTACAGAGACTGCCTGTGTCTGCTCAAGACAGGTCCCAGTGATGAGATGAGAATTGGACATGAGTTCTTCTCCCTAACTCAGAAGCTATTTCCAAATGACAAACACCTGAAAATGAAAATTAGTTATATCTATGTGAAAGTCGCTAAGGATGCACACTACTCTTAAGGCCAGGCACAATGCTCAGCAGTAAAAGGCCAACACAAGACAAACTAAATGATATTGTTGGAGGTTTCTTTGTCTCATAAGGTTTTGTCATAACATTTATTTTTGTTAAATATGCTTTTAATTTAAATAGAATTACATCATATTTCTCCTCCTTTTCCTCTATCCATCCCATCTTCCCTAAAGCCCATCCATGTCTCCCTAGTCTCCAGTTAATAGTCTCTTTTACTTTAATTATTATTATATGTATGCATGTGTATGTATGTATAGTCACAAATAAATATATGTATCCATATATGATAATATATTTATCATAATTAATAGGTTTTTTGGTCGTCTATATAGAGTTGAAGTGCTGAATATTCTGAATTGGATAACAAATGAAGTTGTTCATTCTCTGGAGAGGCTAATTCTCCTTCTCCCTGTAGTCATTAGTTGTCTTTACTTCTTTCTCTATTGTGGGGCCCCACTGAATTTTCTCTGGCCATATTAACATGTACAAAAATAATGTTACTATTCCAGTCTTGTTTGTGTGGTACTTTCTTGGAGAGACTGATTCCCAGCAGAATTCCTACGGTTGTGTTTCTCACATTCTTTCTTCCTCCACTTCTTTAATATTCCCGGAGACAGAGATGCAGGGGCAATGATCTGGATGTATTGTGGGAATGTTTCTTAATCTCACTTCCCTTATCACCTTGTTCAGTTTGCCATGGTCATCTCCATAGCTGCCAGTGCCATCAAACTCAACCCATCCATGACCACCATCTTGATCTATTTCTGTGATCTATAAAGATAATTCATTTCCTTATTGAACCATGAGCTGACTCAGGACTATTCTGTGTGTCTGCAACTCCATCATGAACCTTGTAAAAAATTAAACATACACATACCCATACACACACAGATAGAGAGGAGATATATAGCTTTAATTTTAAGTCTCCGTTTCACATATTACAAGAAAACACACAGTATTTTCAGTTTTGTCTGGATTACTTAACTTACTATAATGATTCTCAGTTGTGTCTATTTGCTTGAAAATATCTTGATATCTGTTTCCTTTAAAATGCACAAAGCTGTTTCTGCTTTTTAAATTTACTATATATTTTTAAAAAATATTTTATATGTGTTTTAGTCATTTCATCCCCTTCTGCAACTCCTCCCTGATCCACACCCTATAACTACCAAACTTTGTTTCCTGTTTCTTTTTGGAAACTCATCAAGTGCAATTTGGGCAGCCCAGATATTCTTGGATGTATGGCTTTCCACTGTAGGATGGCTAACTTACCTTGTGCTACATTTCGAGAGAAAATAAGTTATCTCACACTCAGCAACTATCAGCTGTTATCAATTCCTCAGGACTTTACGCTCAGCTCTACTCTCCAGCCTGAAATTTGATCTACTTTGAATTCTACGCCTTGTGCATTCTGCCACAACTTCCAGGAGTTCATACATGCAGCTATCCTCCTGTGTTCAAAAGACAACCTTTCTTTGTCTGCCACATCTGGCTCCTAGATTCTTTTTGCCCTCTCTTCGGCAATAATCCCTGAGCTTGGGAAGTTATATATGGGATAGATGTTCCTTGTGTGGCTGAGCATTCTGAAGCCTCTAATTCTCTGCACCTTTGCCAATGGGGAGTTTCATCATTAACTACCACCTACTATAAATGTGTCTTATGAGGGTTGAGGAGTATATTAATCTATGGATATAAGGATAATTCATTTGGAGTCTGTTTAATTTTATGTTGATGTAGCAAAATAATAGCATTAGTTTCCCCTCAAAGGCCTATGACATATTTAACCATAGGTTCTTGGTTTCATGCATGGGTTTCAATTTATGGAGTATACATTAAACACAGTGAGAATGGGTTGGTTAATTTCATTGTATTTGTGTTTTTATTGGAACAATGGTTATGTCAATGTTCAGTCTGGGAAGGTTCATAGATGTGTAAGATGGTGACTGCTTTTCTCCACTGGTAGCATGTATAGCATCTTCCAGCGCTATGAAAACTAATCAATAGGGATAAATCTTATTGTTGCCTACCAGCATGAAATATTATTCATGGTTTATAACTTAAACGTGTACTGTTTTTAACAATGGGGCATTACAGCTGAGTTATGGAGACATTACAATCAAGTTATCAAGAACATTGGCAATAGCATATAATGTTTCTTGTTCTATGAATCTGCAATGGGCAATATCGCCAAAGAACTAGGTTTATTTTTTATTTGTTAGCCTACATTTCTCATAGGGCTTTTCTACCCTTATTAGCTGGTAACTCCGTTTTTACTCATTTTATGAATATGTAAGTATGTATAGTAGACTTCCCTATGTTTTTCCCAAAGATATTTTAGTGTTATTGATCTATCCTGTATTGTCTTGTTTACCCTGGCCTCCCATCTCCTTCCCAATTTAACCTTTCCTGTTCCATTATTTATCGTTAACCCTTTATACATTCCCATCTCATATTCCTTTCCCTGAACACTGTCTTCATGGCTATTCAGGATGAAATACATATCTTAAAGATTTAACATCCACAAGCGTGAAAAGAAACACATGTGGTATTTGTCTTCCAGTACCATCCATTTACCTGTAAATTTTAATTTTTTTTGTTTATTTGAGCAGCTAAATAAGATTCATTTGTTTAAATATATCATACTTCCATAATCCATTCATCAATTGATAGCTGTACCGGTTGTTTCTATTCTCTGGCTATTGTGAAATGAGCAAAAATTAATATGAATGAGCAAGTATCTATTTCCTGGAATAAAATCCTTTAGGAACACATTCCAACGTGTTATAGCAGGATCATGTGATATTTTTATTTCAAACTGTTGGAGGAAAATATACTGTTACACAAGTGGCTGCATCAGTTTGCTCTCCTAGAAGCTTGAATAAGTGTCCCTCTTCACGCAAATGCACACCAATATTTGCTATCTTTTTTTTTTTCATAAAATCTCAAGATAGTTTTAATTTTCATTTCCCTGATGGCTAAGGATGTTGAATATTTTTAAGTGATTTTCAGCCATTTGTTTTTCATCTTTTGAGAACTCTGTTCACTTCCATGCCTCTTTCTAAATTATTGTTGTTGCTTTGTTTTCTTTGGTGTTATTTTTCAGAAGTTCTTTACCCACTTTAGATACCAATGCTCCATCAAATATATAATTAATAGGGTCTTGGCCTTGCTCCATATGCTGCTGCATTATCTGAATGAGGTCACCCTCCATTGCTCAAAAGCTGTCGTTCAGCTCCAAGAGGTTGCAAGAGGTTGTATTTATTAATTGTTGGTCTTAATGCTTGTGCTAGTGTGGACTAATTCAGAATGTCCCTTACTCAGCCGATGAGTCTAAAATTATTCTCTGTTTTATTCCCCTATTATAATCAGGGCAACTGGTCTTATGTTGAGGTGCTTGATCCATTTGTGTAGGATAAAATGGGTGCTCTTCAAATTGAATAGCTACATTTAGAAGGGTGAAGACTGAGTCTCTTACACTTTCCATTAATATAATAGTCCATCTTGGTGTCCTTGAGATGTCTTCAGAACTTGAGGTCATTATTCAGTCACTCGGGAAACAGACCTAATCTCTTAAACTGGGCTTCTCCACTCTCCTTGTCTCCCCTTACCGCCTCTTTTCTTTGGTTTGTTCTTTATAGCTCTCTCCATTCTCTCGATACACAAGACTGTAGATGGGATCCTCGGGTTGGTTTTCCTCATGTTTCTGAAATAAGAGGTAGGCAGGAAGAAAGAAAACAAAGGTGACTGCGTATGCAGCACAGTTTCCATTTTATTAATTAATTAATTAATTAATTTATTTGTTTATTATCTATAGAAGGAAACAAGGCTTGAACAGAATAGTGGAAATAAGGTGGCTGTAGTGAAAATAAAAGTGAAGAAGAGATAGTGGGAGTATGAACAGATTGACTGTGACCAGATTCATGTTAGAGGAGAGTGAGGGGAAGTGGTATGTGCTAGTGGGCAGGAGATTCCATGTATCCTTATGTTCATTAATATCTATATCCAAATCATGATGTGAATTTAATAGTAAACATAATTTAAGCTCTGCATTTCTGCTCACTTCTGTCATTGACACTTAGGAGACTGAGGCTTTGTAGATCACTGGGAGCTTAAGGCCTGTCTGGGCTACTGATTTCACTTCTTTTTAATGACCCACTTCAGGGAAAAGGTTTCACAGTAAAGTCTATCTGAAATCTACTTTGATATTAAAATTTTCTCAAATACCATGCAGCCTTAATATGGGGGAATGTCTTGAACTCTCTTACAAAAAATTAGTAAAGACTGCTAAAGTTATTTGGAAAAAAAACTTAAGATAAAAGCGTGTAGTAACACTCTATGACAAAAACAGTTCACAGCATTTTTCATACCCTCATGGATTTGAGTAGTATTCACAATATTAACACAGTCATCACTAATGAATAAAGTTTTCTTCCCAGAATCTTTGGACCAGAGTGTACACCTCAACAGCAGTTCTGTTTAATGAATAGTAAATAATCATAACAAGAATTAAGAAGTAGGAAACAGTTTAAACAAAATGTATTATAATATATATCTTAGGTTACATAGGGGTCTTTGTAAGAAAATACACCACCATCACTTATAAAAATAAACAAATAAAAAGAAAAGAAAGTCCCTAATACATTTTTTTGCCTCAGATCCATGGAGATGCATAATTGGACAAGTGGTATATCACGGTAACTCACCTGTGAAGACCTTGACTCCAGATATGATAAGATTCTTCCCTAAGTCCCCTATTTTCACAGGAAAGACAGGCCTTTTCCCCTAGCATAAAGGTGCACTATTAAAATCCTGCTCTAGGGGTTGGGGATTTAGCTCAGTGGTAGAGCGCTTGCCTAGCAAGCTCAAGGCCCTGGGTTCAGTTCTCAGCTCTAAAAAAAAAAAATAATAATTGTTCCTTAAAATAATTTTTTATTAAACCTTTGTCTTATGTAATGCATAATGCATTAGCCCAGGCCTGTTATAGAATTCATGAATTTAGTTTTTCCAAGGTGTTATTTTATCCTAAATTAAAATACACTATTGGTCAGTGGGAACCCAGTCTACGCCATGATACAATTTTAAGATTTGTTTTGTTTGACATTAAAAAAAAATCGCAGGTTCACATTTTATTTCCCCTACTATATATCAGTCAAGTTATCTCCAAAGAGTTGTTAGGTTTCAGAAAATGATGCCAGGAAAACAGGACCTCTGATGGAGAGAGAAGCTTAGACTCAGTTAAGGGTCAAGGTTTTCCTTGCTGACCTTCCCTAATTCCTTTTTTTCCCCACAGAGGGAGAGGCTTTCAGAAAATTTCTTTTGTCTTCCTGACAGAATTACTAAAAGACAATTACCTTCAGGCTTCATAGTGGTTTTTCTTTTTCTCTTCCTTCCTATCTTTCTTTTTTTTTCTATGAATAATAGGTAAGATCATAGTTAGGAAGGAAAAAGATCCAGATATACTTTAATTGCACAGCACTCTTTCATTGCAATCCTATGCAGAATCTATTCTAAGGCCCAGAGGATGATGGGTCGGCTCTTTTTAAATCCTCTATGCCCATTGTGTTCTTCTAAAAGCTTGACTGTCCCCTTGGCATTTTTTTGCCCCCTACTTTCCAAAGGAAAAATGAGATATACTTTTCAAATCATGTGGTACTATGAGAATCTCACTCTGGTAGCTCTTTCTGGTGCTGTCAGTGTTAGCAAATCTCTTTGTCTTTATTCCTATTCAGTCTCTCAATTGTCTGTTGTTTCCAACAGTCTTTATTAAGTAGGCATAATGGAAATTCCCTGTCTTTCTTAAAGACCCAGCCTTCTTCATAGAAAGATGGCAATATACATTATACTCAGGTTACAGATTTTATTTATCTCACCAGAAAAAAAGACATTTATTTAGATTTTCATTATAAAGCTATAAGAATGACAGTGCATTGTAGTTTTTAGATAAGTATAGATTTCTGTTTATATAAGTATATATATTTCTGTTTGTTTTCCCATTTTTATTTTTAAGGTGTTTTTTTTTATTTTTTTGACACAAGGTATTGCTAAGGTCTGCCTGGCCTGAAATGTTTTATTTAGATCAGACTGGCCTTGACCTTTCAATGATAAAAATGACAAGCATGCACCAGTATATCTGTCATTTGTTTTGTCATTTCCAGGTGTTTTTCTTAAAACAGTAAAAATAGTAAACTTTATTTCTTATATATACTGCAATAATTTAATACTTATCCCATGAAGTGATTATAAAATTAAAAGCTAACAACAAAACAATATGAACACGGAGGCATTATACAACTTGTAGTAGATGAAGATCATCATTATTTGTATGAGTTGGTTCACCCTAAGAATGATCACAATCCCCCACTACTACCACTGAACTTGGATAGGAATTTTGTCTTAAGCTTCATTAGAATTCTCAATATTGTATGGATATATAATTAGTTCTGCAGTTTATAATATATATTGTAGGTTTTAATTTTTTATATGTTGATGCTGTCATTTTAAAGCTTATTTTCCTGGCCATTGAGAAAGTGATGTCTTAGCCAGTTGTTTCTCAAATTTAGATGTGTTCACTAAAAGACTTAGAATAATTGAGAAGACAGAGAGTGGAGGAAGGCACATTTCATGTTCAAGCCCTGAGTTTCTATCATTGTCTTTTGGGAAACCCATGTATTGTGTAGTTAACATTAGTGCCTATGCATTATATCACATTTACATTTTTATAAAAGATTGTTTTTACAGA
Organism: Peromyscus aztecus; assembly: GCA_902168405.1. Taxonomy (NCBI): domain Eukaryota; kingdom Metazoa; phylum Chordata; class Mammalia; order Rodentia; family Cricetidae; genus Peromyscus; species Peromyscus aztecus. Next base: position 49,455 of record CABHPQ010159117.1, read on the forward strand.
CTAGGGCTATTGAAATAGAAAAATAGTTTGAACAACTGTCAGAGTCATTTCGCAGAATATGAAAAATGAATATTCTCTGAATCTAGCTTAGAAAACAGAACATCAGTCCTTTTGAGACCATCTAGTAGATAATAGCCAAAGAAAGGTATGCAACAGAGAATGCAGAAATCCCACATCAGACCTTTACAGAAGAAAGCAGAGGTTCCTACATCACAATAGA
>CABHPQ010159118.1:7718-24928 GCA_902168405.1 Peromyscus aztecus
ATATATATATATATATATATATATATATATATATATATATCCTAAGATCTTTATTTTGGAGCAGAATACTTTAGTATTTTTATCATCTGAAACTTGAAATTTGTACTTTAAAACAATCTACATTCCTCAGAGTTCTGGAAAAAGGATTGGCCATTAGATATATGTAGGAAGATTTTCCAGCAGTCCAATTGAAGAGGAAATTTTTTTGTACACATTAACATTCTGATTATTGATGGATCACCTAAATGTTTACAAATTCTGTAATCATGACATGTTCTTACAATATAGGCTTCTCATAAGAATCAAAAGTCTGGGCTAAACTGTAATACTTTCTTAACATAGAATAAAACAAATACAAAGAAGATCATTTACCATCTTGTAAATTTTGGTTAGCTTTCCTTTGAAAGAGCGTGTGTAATCCAAAGTTCTCTAACAGATCTTTTTAAGTCACTTGGTTTTTAAGTAACTTGGCTACAGCCTTAAGATTACCCAAAGGAAAAGCTTTCTGGGTAGTCTTCCTTATTATGTACTTTTTTCTTAAGACAATTAGTCTCATAATAATTGGACCTTTATCTAGGAGGAACTGATCAGTCCCCTGAAAATACACTAGAATAAATCTTGAAGAACACAGCTTACACTTTTATCAGGATTATATTAAACTAAATACATATACTCTAAATTATTCTGAGCATACAGTTATAGACAATATTATTATAGCTGTTAGTATTAGAATATATGCAGAAACTTTGCCTAAGGATTCTTGCCATATATTCATGTTATTAGTTATTTTTTATTGCTGTAGCAAAATACCTGAAAAGCAAACACAGCATATGAAAACAAAGGCTTATTTGGGCTCATTTTTAGAGTATATGAACACATCATGACAAAGAAAGCATGATGTTAGACACATGAGGTGGCTGGTCACATTGTACCTAAATTATGAGGCAGAGAAAACACATGCTGAAATGATGTTGATGCTCTTCTCACTCTTTCTTCTTTATTATTCAGTTAAGGACCACAGTCAACAGAAAGGTAACTTTTACACCCAAAGTGCACTTTGCAGCTCATTCAGTCCTATTTGGAAAGGGCATTGCAAATATGTTGGGATATTTCTTTCTTTTGTCATTCTAAATCACACAGTTGAAAAGTGTGATAAATCATGAAGGCTTCATCCTTTGCCACTTGACACACAAACATACAATTTTAGCATCATACCATTCCACTTCTGGTGTCTAAAGTTTCATATGCATTTCATAATGCAAAATTCACATAGTCTATCTTTTAATATTCACAGTTTAAAGAGGACCATCATTCTTCAGGAGTCTACAGTTCAGATCTCTTTTAAAAGTCAAGTTGACCTATAAATTTTGAACCCTTGTAAAATCAAAATAGAAGTTACATGCTTCAAATACACAATGGAATAGTATAAATAAACTCATTCTAAAGGGAGTGCATAACAAAAGAAAAATTGGTTCAAAACAAAACTAAAATATCAGATAAACACCAAATACTGCAGCTCCATATCTGATATTTGGGACTTATGATGGTATCATGAGGGCTTCAATAGCCTAAGGCAACCCACAATCTAGCTCTGCCACCCCCAGCAATGTGACTTCTTTTTTAAACTGGACCCTCTTGAGGCTTGCAGCTTTCTTTGGGAGATGCCCCAGAGTTATAGCATCACCAGCATTCTGGGATTTCCACTGCAACTTGCTCTTCACTTCCTAGGTGCATGCAATGGCCTTTCTGATGCTCTTTGTGGATAATTTGACATTGCCACTCATCCTTCTACCTTCAACATCTTGTTGGAACTTTGATGTCAGCCTCCATATTCCCCTTCCTCTTGACTATGCCATGCTTACAAAGCCAGTGAAACCAAGCATGACTCTGCCAAGTTACCCTACTTACATGCTCCAGCTGTAGTCAGGATCATTAGATGACAGGGTGGCTCCTACATGGTTTAGATGCTAATCTCTAGGGAACATTTTCCTAGATGACTGTCTTTGAACAGAGAAGCCCTACACCATTCTTACTTTTCACCATTTCCTTTGAAGGGAATTTGTATTTTCATAAGTTGGAGCCTTTGATAGGTAAGGTTTTGCCATTGGATTCCTCTTGCTGCTGTCCAAGTTGGAGCATGTGCCATCTTGTTAGCTGAACTAGTCTATTTAGGAATGATGGGTGACTTGTCTTTATCCTCATCATCTACAACTTTTAACTTGCTTATACTTCCTCCCTATATAAAGTGGATATTTTCTAAATCTTCTAGCTCTTTCTCACAATAGACATAATAAAAATAAAAGAAATAATTAAAAAATATGGAAATCAATAGAGAAAAAACTTCACAGACATAACATATAAATGTCTGTATGTATTATGAAGGGTGATGTTTCTGTTATTTCTTTCTCAGCCCTTTTATCACTTGTATATAAGAGGGTTACTGATGTTTTTGAGTTAACCTTCTATCCAGCTACTTCGTTCAAGGTATTTATCAGCTGTAGGAGTTCTATGGTAGAATTTTTTGGGTCTCTTATGTATACTATCATGTCATCTGCAAATAGCAATACTTTGACTTCTTCTTCTCCAATTAGTATCCACATGATTTCCTTTTGATCTTTTATTGCTCTTTCTAGAACTTCAAGTAGTATATTGAATCGATATTAAGACAGAGTACAGTCTTGTCTTGTTCCTGATTTTAGGAGAATTGCTTTGAGTTTCTATTTAATTTGGTGTTGACTATTGGATTGTTGTATATTGCTTTTATTATGTTTAGGTATGTTCCTTGTATCCTTGATTCTTCCAATTCTTTTATCAGAGAGGGATGTTGGATTTTGTCAAAGGCCTTTTCAGCATCTAATGAGATGATCATGTGTTTTTGTTGTTTTTTATGTTGTGGATTATATTGATAGATTTTTGTATGTTGAACCATCTCTGCATCTCTAGGATGAAACCGACCTGATCAGGGTGGATGATATTTTTTATGTATTCTTGGATTTGGTTTGCCAGCATTTTATTGAATATTTTGGCATCATTGTTCATAGGGAAATGAATCTTTGTGTGGTTTAGATATCAGGATAACTGTAATCTCATAAAAAGAATTTCACAATGTTTGTTCTGTTTCTATTTTGTGGGATAATTTGAGAAGTACTAGTATTAGCTATTCTTTGAAAGTCTGATAGAAGTCTGCACTGTACCCATCCTGCCCTGGGATTTTCTTGTTTGGGAGACTTTCAATGACTGCTTCTATTTCCTTAGAGGCTAGAGATTTGTTTAAATTGTTTATCTGATCTTGGTTCAATTTTTATATGTGGTTTCTATCAAGAAATTTGTCCATTTCTTTTAGATTGTCCAAGTTTGTGAATTACAGGTTTTTGAAGTATTACCTAAGGATTATATAAATTTCCTCAGTGTCTATTGTTAAATTCACTTTTTCATTTCTGATTTTGTTAATTTGGATATTCTTTCTCTGCCTTTTACTTTGTTTGGATAAAGGCTTGTCTATCTTGTTGATTTTTTTCAAAGAACCTATTCTTTGTTTCATTGATTCTTTGTTTCTATTTTATTGATCTCATTCCTCAGTTTGATTATTTACTGCCTTCTACTCCTCTTCTGTTTGTTTGCTTCTTTTTTTTCTAGAGCTTTCAAGTATGTTGTTAAGTTGCTAGTATGAGATTTCTCTAAGTTCTTTATGAAGACACTTAGTACTATGAACTTTCTTTTTTGCACTATTTTCATTGTGTCCCATAAGTTTGGGTATGTTGTTCATTCATTTCATTGAATTATAGGACGTCTTTAATTTCTGTTTTTCTTCTTTGACCCAATGGTTGAAAGTTATTCAGTTTCCATGATTTTGAAGGCTTTCTGTAGTTTGTGTTGCTCTTGAACTCCAACTTTAATCCGTGATGATCTGCTAAAATACAGGTGGTTATTCTGATTTTTTTTAATTCTGTTAAGACTTGCTTCATGATGGAGTATATGGTCAGTTTTTGAGAAGGTTCCATGAGGTGCTGAGAAGGTGGTATATTTTTTGGTGTTTGGGTGAAATATTCTGTTGGTATCTGTTAAGTCCATTTGAGTCATGACATCTGTTAGTTCCCTTTTTCTCTGTTTAGTTTCTGTCTGGACAACCTGTCCATTGGTGAGAGTGGAGTGTTGATGTATTCCACTATTACTGTGTGTGGTTTGATATGTGATTTATGCTTTAGTAATGTTTCTTTTACAAATGTGGGTGCCCTAGTATTTGTGGCATAGATGGTCAGAATTGAACTGAGATATTATTTTAGTAGATTTGTCCTTTGATGATATGAAATGTCATTATCTATCTCTTGATTAATTTTGGATCAATGTCTATTTTGTTGGATATTTGGATAAATACACTATCTTGCTTCTTAGATTCATTTCACTGGAAAATGCTTTTCCAGCCCTTTACACTGATACAGTGTCCTGTCTTTGATGTTGAGGTATCTTTCTTGTATGTAGCTGAAGGATAGATCATGTTTTCATATCAATTTTGTTAGCCTTTGTCTTTTTCTTGGTGAATTGAATTTGAGTCCACTGATATTGAGAGATATAATGACTGATAATGATTAATTTCTCTTATTTTTGTTGGTGCTGTTGATGGTGTGTGTGTTTCCATTCTTTGTTTTTCGTTAGTGTGAGATAATCTATTGTCTATGTTTTCAAGGGTGAAGCTAACTTCCGTAGGTTGGAGTTTTACTTGTAGTACCATCTATATAGCTGGATTTATGGATGGATATTGATTAAAATTAATTTGTCATGAAATATCTTGTTTTCTCCATCTATAGTGATTGAAAAGTTTGCTTGTTATAGTAGTCTGTGCTGTGGGATGTTCTGTATGGCAAATGTGTTGCTAATAAAACACTGATTGGCCAGTGGCTACGCAGGAAGTATAGGCGGGACTAACAGAATAAAAAGAACAGGAAGGCAGAGGGAGTCTCTGCCAGCCACCGCCAGGACAAGCAGCATGTAAAGATGCTGGTAAGCCATGAGCCATGTGGCAAGGTATAGATTTATAGAAACGGATTAATTTAAGATATAAGGACAGTTAGCAAGAAGCCTGCCACGGCCATACAGTTTGTAAGCAATATAAGTCTCTGTGTTTACTTGGTTGGGTCTGAGCGGTTGTGGGACTAGCGGGTGACAGAGGTTTGTCCTGACTGTGGGCCAGGCAGGAAAACTTAAGCCACAAGTCTGGGCTGGCATCTATGGTCTCCTTGAGACTGCAAGAGGTCTTGCAGGCTCTTCTGGCTGAGTCTGCAAAAGGTCTTTCAGGCTCTCCAATGAGAAGTCAGGTATAATTCTGATAGATCTGTCTTTATGCTACTTGGCCTTTTTCATTTGTTGTTTTTAATATTATTTCTTTATTCTGTATGTTTAGTGTTTTAATTATTATGTGGTGAGGGCACTATTTTTCCTGTCCAGGCTATTTGATGTTTTGAAATCTTCTTGTGCCAGGAACCAGCCTCAGCAGTTTCGGGGGTCTGAAAGATGGGGTACCTGGAAGGCATAATAACAACTCAGACACAACGCTCATGCAGGCTGACAGGTCACTTTGGGCTTCTGCAGTTGCAAAGTTTCTTTTGCTTCTCTAGCTTCTCTTAGCTTCTCTAATTTCTCTTAGCTTCTCTAACTTATCTTAGCTTTTGCTACAGCTTCTTTAGCTTTTGCTTTTGCCCTGGTGACCTCAGTCTTTTATTATCATAAATAAAGGGGTAACAGAATGAAAAGGGGAAATCACCCAATACAAAATGTTCTCATGATTCCAAAGGTTATTCTTAGAAAATCACCAATATATTCTTCATCATCTTTTACTAAACACAGGAACTATCCCAGACTTAACACCAAAGCAACCATAATCTATTTTTATTATTAATGATTATACAATCTTCTGAGCACTTGACCTAGAGGCTAGCAATTTTGCAAAAAAAAAAGGTAAAAATAAGAATAGTGGTCAATGTACCAGACAGTCATTTTCTTCTCACACAGCCTGCTCCGATCCCAAGAACCCTGTAGCCACCCAATTTCCTCCTCAGCCCTCTACAAACACTAAGCCCCATGACTGGTGGGCTACAATGACCTCAGACAAGAAATCTGTCATTGCAAGTCAGCAACTTCTGTCCTTCTATAGCCAACAATTCCAAGGAAGACCTAATCTAATTTTTAGAGCTTCTATGAAAGGAAGCTCATCTTTTCTGGCAGCTCTTTTTAAACTAGGAACCCAATAAAGCTTGTAGCAATCACTCCATCAGTTGTCACATTATCTCCACACTCCTTCAGGAGGAATACAAAATATCTGAATTAAAGTTGCCATCTCCCTTTCATGGTGGAAGCCACTATTTTCCTCCTATTCTAGGTTTCCACACTTTTAGTTTGTCATCCCATCTATACATTACTCCATCCATAGTCTTCAGCCAATACCCCTTAGGGTCTCAAGTTTTACACAATGTCCTTGTAATATCCTCAGAAACTGAATTATTCATCATGGCCAATTTAAGTCCATTGTCTTGATACACATCATACCATGTGCTATAGTTGACCACACATTTGGTACAGTTTATCCAAGCCTAAAAAGCTCCCCAGGCTGCACCTGCAGCCTTAACCTTAACTTAACTGCCTTAACCCCAGCCTGAGTGATCATCTCTGTATAATTTCCTGTGAAATTCACTTCACTCCTTTCCTGTATCACAGAGATCACCATTAATCTAGGAACACAGAACATGAAGATCAGATAGAAGAAAAAGACTAGTATTACAAGAAATATTTATATGGAGGAGGGCACGACATGTGCACGCCACAAAGCATGACTTTGGAACACATAGGCATTTCTGCCTTGGCCCTCTGGAGGCATGCTAAGCAGAAGATCTGGAAGGGAACACATGGAAGGCTGATGATCCACAATCTTGGTCGGCTTTTCTCCAGTCTCTGCTGCCACCACATCAGCCATCTTATATGCCGTCCCCAGCATTCTTATACCTTTATAGGTATGTCCTTCTTTATGTTGGGAATTTTTCTTCTATTATTTTGTTGAATATATTTTCTGGGCTTTTGAGCAGGGATTATTCTTCTATTCCTATTATTTTTAGGTTTGGTTTTTTTTTAATAATTTCTCAGATTTGTTAGATATTTTTGTGTTGGGAATTTCTTAGATTTAACAATTTCTTTGACCAATGTATCTATTTCTTCTATCATTTTTTCAATACCTAAGATTCTCTTGACACAATATAACACAATCTCTTATATTGTGTTGGTGATACTTGCATCTCTAGTTTCTGTTCACTTATCCAGGTTTCCAGTTTCCATAATTCGCTCAGTTTATGTTTTATAATGGCTTTTATTTCCATTTTCAGGTCTTGATAGTTTTATTTGTTTGTCTCAACTGTTGGTGTTTTCTAGGTTTTCTTGATATTCTTTAAGAGACTTACTGATTTCCTCCAATTTTTTGTCTTTTCTTCCATTTTAAGGGACTTTTTCATTTCCTCCTTAAGGACCTCTATTGTCTTCATAAAGTTATTTTTTAGGTCATCTTGTGCTTCAGCAGCATTGGAATGTTCAGATTACACCTTCATAGGATAGCTAGCTTCTGATTGTGACATATTGTCCTTTCTGTTATTGATTGTGTTCTTACACTGGCACTTAGGCATCTGGATTCATGATGGTTTAGGTTTAGGTGTTGATTCTTGTGTTTATTTTTATTGGATGGATGTTTTGTTCCTTGGTTTCTGTTTTCTTTCTTGCCTTCTTGCCTAAGTGGCAAAGGGTTCTGGTGACTGCTGAGTCTTCAGGTTCAGTAGGGTGTCTTCACTGGCTTTGGGGGGGGGGGCTTGGGTCCCTTGATCTGTTCTGGCATCCAGTAAAGCTGAAGTCTTCTTGAGTCTCTAGGTCTTTCCTGGTCTTCACTAAATCCCGAGTCTTTTTTGAAGTACATAGAACCAGCCTGGCCACCAGTAGAGCTGCTGGCACTGTTCTTTCAACAACTATGGACTATAAGTGGACCACTGACATTTGTTCTTCCAACTGTTGTGGACTGTGTCTGGGCCTGTGGAGTCTTCTGGAGTTTGAGGGCAGGGCACTTGTCTATTGGTGAGGGCTATTGTGGCTGGTGTGATCTGCACACAAGCCCTTTTATATAAAAATGATTAAAAGACCGAGAACAAAATAACAGAAACAACATGCTTCACAATAACCACAAACAATATATAAAATATCTTGAGGTAACTCTAACCAAGCAAATGAAAGACCTATATGACAAGAACTTTTAAGTGTTTGAAGAAAGAAGTTGGAGAAGTATCAAAAAATGGAAAGATCTCTCATGCTCGTGGATCAATAGGATTAACATAGTAAAAATGGTCATCTTATGAAAAGCAATCTACAGATTTAATGCAATCACCATAAAAATTCCAACACAATTCATTGCAGACTTTACAAGAACAATACTCAACTTCATATGGAAAAATAAAAAACCCGAGATAGCTAAAACAATCCTATACAATGAAAGAACTTCTAGAGGTATCATGATCCCTGATTTTAAACTCTAATATAGAACTATGGATGGTATTGGAATAAAATCAAACAAATGGTCAACAGAATCAAACTGAAGATCCAGATATAAATCCACATACTTATGGATATTAGGAGCTATTGAGAGCTAGCCTCAATACCCTCTCAGGGATAATATGGAAGGCTACTGCCAGTGTAAGTTTCAAGGGATCTGAGGGTGAAAAAAAAGTCTCACTCCATACTTCTTCATGTCAATTTCTTTATTAATGTTGCTGCAGGGCAAAGTTTTTCAGTTTATATACACACACAAAACAAAGGCAATTCTCTGGTCATCACGAAGTTACAGAACTAGAATCTTTTCTCAGGAACAAGAACCAGAGTTATCCCGAGTGACACATTCAGCATCTTTCTGACCCCAGGAAGGCATGGCCAGAAAGATACCTGAACAGCATTAAGAGACAGAAAAGTTGATTTAGGAGGCTTTAAATTTTAAGAAGGGGAGTTCGTGTGTGAGACTATATTCCTAGGTTAAAATTCTGTATCAATAAACAGGATGAGGGTTGGTGTAGGGAATTAATAGCTTTTAGGGTAGAACTGGAGGTTAATACTTTCCCAAGTCAGCTGTGGGAGAATTTAGGGCACTCACTCTCCATTATCAGGACAGACTAGGAATCAAGCAAGCTTGGACACCTCTTTATCTCAGAAGATCTCAAATGTGATCTATTTGAAAGACTCCCTTCCTGACCACATGTCCTGCCAAATAGGGGATAATCACAGGGAGCTAGCTTCTAATGTTTGTCTCAGGAAACAGAGCAGAGATTAGGCTGTATTAACCAAGGCCATTGACTGTGTGACTAGATTCTCTCACTGAAGGTCCTACGGAGTGAGGAAGTCATCCAGTATACCAGCACATAGGAAAAATTGTGCCCTGTAATTTAACACTGATGGGTCGTTTGGGGGGATGGGTTCCACTCAAAGAGGGGAGAGCTATAGTTACACAAGATATTAACTGTAAGAATAGTCATAATAGAAAAGGCAATACTCTCAGCATCTTTTGACTGGGTTGCCTCCATCAGAATGCATTAATTCTGGTGGATTCCTTCTGCTTTATCAGCTGACATCCTACTGTATAGTCCTGAGAATCACAGCATATGGACACTTGATATTTGATGAAAAAGCCAAAATTATACAATGGAAAATAGAAAGTATCTTCAACAAATGGTGCTGGCCTAACTGGAAGGCAGCATGTAAAAGAATGCCTATAGATCCATATCTATCACCATGAACAAAACTCAAGTTTAAATGAAACAAAGACCTCAAAATAAAACCAGATACACTGAATCTGATAAAAGTGAAAAGGAGGAAATGTCTTGAACACATTGACTCAAGAGTTAGCTTCCTGAACAGAATCCCAATAGTATAGACACTAAGATCAACAATTAATAAATGGAACCTCATGAACCTGAAAAACTCTAAGACAAAGGTCACTGTCAATAGGACAAAACAGCAGCCTACAGAATGGGAAAATATCTTCACCAACCCCACATCTGACATAGGACTGATCTCCAAAATATATAAAGAATGCAAGAAACTCGACATCAAAAAACCAAATAATCCCATTAAATAATGGGGTAGGAAACTAAACAGAGAATTCTCAAGAGAAGAATCTCAAATATCAGGGAAATTTTTGAAAAATTCAAGTAGATGTTCAACATCCTTAGTCATCAGGGAAATGCAAATCAAACTGACTCTGAGATTGCATCTTACACCTGGCTAAATGGCTAAGATCAAAACCACAAATGGCAGGTTATGCTGGAGAGAATGTGGATCAAGATGAATACCCTCCATTGCTGCTGGGAGTACAAACTTGTACAGCCACTTTGGAAGTTAGTATGGCAGTTTCTTAGAAAACTAGGAATCAATCTACCACAAGACCCAGCAATATCACTCTTGGGCATATACCCAAAGGATGTTCAATCATACCACAAGAACACTTGCTCAACTATGTTCAGATCAGCTTTATTTGTAATATACAGGACCGGAAAACAACTTAGATGCCCCTCCTCTGAAGAATGGATAAAGAAAATATGGTACATTTAATCAATGGAGTATTAAAACAGCTGTTAAAAACAATGACATTATGGAATTCAAAGGCAAATGGATTGAACTAGAAAAAAAATCATCCTGAGTGAGGTAACCTAACTCAGAAAGACCAATATGGTATGTACTTATTTGTAAATGGATATTAACCGTAAATAAAGGATAACCATACTACAATTCTCAGATCTAGAGAGGCTTGGCAACAAGGAGTGCCCAAGAGGGATCCATGGATCTCCCTGGAAAGCAGAAATGGAAGAGATCTCCTGGGTGGACTGGGGGCAAGTGGGGATGGGACTTGAGGGACATGGTTGGGGAGTGGATTGAGAGGAAGAGCACTGACATAGATTACAAGAAAGGTGGGGCTTTTCCGAGTCTAGTAAAACCTGATGCAAGAGAAATTCTCAAGAATCTACAAGGGTCTCTTTCCCTCGAACCTTGCCCTTCATTACCCCCACTCACGTCCAAGTTGTTCATGTAGATCTCATCCATTTCTCTGTCATTGGGAGATCCCTGTGTCTTTCTTGGGGTCCTGTTTTCTAGGTAGCCTCCCTGGAGTTGTGAGTAGCAGTCTAGTCATCCTTGTTCCACAACTAGTATTCTCCTATGAATGGGTACATACCATGTTTGTCTTTCTGAGTCTGGGTTACCTCACTCAGAAGGATTTTTTCTAGATCCACCCATTTGCCTGCAAACCTCATGATGTCATTGTTTTTCTCTGTTGAGTAGTATTCCATTGTGTATATGTACCACATTTTATTTATCCATTCTTCAGTTGAAGGGCATCTAGGTTGTTTCCAGGTTCTGGCTATTACAAACAATGCTGATATGAACATAGCTGAGCAAGTGCTCTTGTGGTATGATTGAGCATTCCTTGGGTATATGCCCAAGAGCGGTATAGCTGTATCTTGGGGGAAATTGATTCCCAATATTCTAAGAAAGTGCCATATTGATTTCCAAAGTGGTTGTATAAGCTTGCATTCCCACCAGCAGTGGAGGGGGAAATGAAGGGCAAGGGTCAAGGGAAAGAGAGCTTAGAGGAGTGGGAGATCCCAGCTGGATCAAGAACAGACAGGGAGAACAAGAAATAAGAGACCATGATAAATGAAGACCACATGAGAATAGGAAGAAGCAAAGTGCTAGAGAGGTCTACAGAAATCCACAAAGATACCTCCACAACAGACTACTGGCAATGGTCGAGAGACAGTCCGAACTGACCTACCCTGGTGATAAGATGGCCAAACACACTAACTGTCATGGTAGAACTCTCATCCAATGACTGATAAAAGTGGATGCAGAGATCCATGGCCAGGCCCCAGGTGGAGCTCCAGGAGTTCAATTGGCGAGAAAGAGGAGGGTTTGTATGAGCAAGAATTGTTGAGATCAAGGTTGGAAAAAGCACAGGGACAAATAGCCACACTAATGGAAACACATGAACTATGAACCCATAGCTGAGGAGCCCCCAACTGGATCAGGTCTTCTGGATAAGTGAGACAGCTGATTAGCTTGATCTGTTTGGGAGGAATCCAGGCAGTGGGACCAGGACCTGTCCTCAGTACATGTAGTAGCTGATTGGAACCTGGGGCTTGTACATGGACACTTGGCTCAGCCTGGGAGGAGGAGACTGGACCTGCCTGGACTGAATCTACCAAGTTGAACTCAATCCTCAGGGGAGTCTTTGACCTGGAGGAGATGGGAATGGAGGGTGGGCTGAGGGAAGGTGGGGGGTGCAGGAGGGGGAAGAATAAGGGAATCCATGGCTGATATGTAAAATTAAATTAAATTATTAAAAAAAAATTTAAAAAAAGAATCTACAAGGGTGACCCCAGCTAAGACTCCTAGCAATAGTGGATATGTGGCCTGACTTGTCCCTCTCCTGTGATCAGATATGTGAATACCCAAATTGTCATCAGAGAGCCTTCATCTAGTAACTGATGGAAACAGATGAAGAGACCACAGCCAAACATTACGGTGACTTAGGGGAAGCCTGCTGAAGAGAGGGAAGAAGGAATATAGGAGCCAGAGGGGTCAAAGACATCACAAAAAACACACAGAAACAACTATCTAGGCTCATAGGAACTCTCAGAGTCTGAAATAACATCCAGAAAACCTGCATGGGACTGAACTAAGCCCTCTATATATAAGTTGTGGAGCTTGGCCTATTTGTGGGACTCCTAACAATGGGACCAAGGGCTGTCCCTAATGCTTTGGCTGGCTTTTGGGGATGTATTCCTCTTACTAGATTGCCTTGCCCAGCCTAAATATAAGACCTTAGTCTTACTGCAACTCGATATGCCATGCTTTGTTGATACATGTGAAAGGCCTGCTCCTTTCTGAACAGAAATTGAAGAAGTGTGGATTGAGGGGAGAGTCAGAGAATGGAGGAGAGGAAATGGAAAAAGATGAGGGAGTGGATACTGTAGTTGGGATGTAAAATAAATAAATAAAAATTTGAAGTGTCTGCAGGACACTTATGTTAATGAAATACTAATGATCAACCATGAATTTATCTAATGAAAAATTCTTAAATTAAAAGAAAATGTGACAAAAATTACCACTTGGAAAGGAATCTAGATGTCTGCTTCTGTGAAACTGTTACTGGAAGTAAAAAGGTTTTATTCTTTTCTTTCATTTTTGAGATTATAATTACATAATTTCCTCCTCTTCTTTCCTTTCTATGAACCCTGCCATGTACCTCTTCTAGTTCTTTTTAATTCACAACCTTATTTTTCATTAATTGCTGTCACATACATATATGAATATGTATATACATACATGTTCCTAAATATGACCTGCTTAGTCTATGTAATATTGCTTGTATGTATGTTTTCAGAGCTGACAGTTTGGTATTAAGTAACCAGTTGTTTTGTTCTTCTCTGGGGAAGACTATTGCTCCCATTCAGCATTCCTCAGTTTCATGAAGTTCTTTTTATAGGGTTGAGACCTCGTGGTTTTTTGCCCCTCCACTTAAACATGTCTATTGCAGTGGTTCATGTTCAGCTCATGTTTAAGCAGTCATATTAGTGAGATTCTTAAAAATTCAGTTTCCTATTGTGAGTGTGTGTGTGTGTGTGTGTGTGTGTGTGTGTGTGTGTGTATTGCATGTTTGCGTTTGCATATGTAGTATAGGGGTTCATGTGAAGGCTAAAAATGGAAACTGAGTATATCTAATCACTAACTGCCTGTTTTCCCACAAATGGTGTATCTAAGTAAACTTGGAGCTTAAATAGTGTTAGCTAAGCTGGTTGGCCAGAAAGTTTTAGAAGGTCTTCTATCTCTATCTACCTTCCTGCAATCTGGGTTAATTGGCATATGTGGCATGGCCATGTCCAACTTTTTCTGTGGGTACTGGAGATTCACACTCAGTTTCATTATACTTATAAGCAAATAATTGTGCCAACTGGGCCATGTAATCAGTCTCCTATTGGAGCTTTAATGTATTTTCTCTTGGACAAACAATTGTACTTTTAAGAATGTTTTTTTCTGTATTAGGTCATATTTGTTTACATCTACAAATTATATATATATATATGTGTGTGTGTGTGTATAATATTTTCATTGTTTAATCTTTTTACTAAATAGTAGAAGGAAAATTATTTATTGCTGGAGGGATATGTAAAATATAGAATGTTCTGCATGATAAAAAGTGAGAAATGAAAAAGTCTCTTTAGCCTAGTATTGAATATTCTTCAAATATACAATTTTATGGAAAAAAAATCACATCATAATCTGTATACATAGAATGCTATATTTTAGTAGAAAGTATTTAAATTCCAATATATGTATTTTTCTGAGTTTTCTCTTAAAATTAAAACTCAGAAAAATATCAACAAAGAGCTAAATTAAAATTCTTAAAATTTAAGAAAGTACTTTAAATTGTTTAACTTGAAGGAGAAGGAAATATAGAAACAGGTGAAAAAATAAAATGTCTGGATAGATCTCTTCTTATAAAGTTTTGATTTTTTTAAACATATGACATAAGTTATTCTCAAAAATAAAATAAAATAGTATGATATAAATGCACAGTCAGATAGTCACTTGGAAAATGTGAAGTTATAGCTGAACAAGGTTAACTGGCAAGTACCTGGTGATTATACATAGGTGATTTGAGCTCTGAGTTTTTCAGGGATGGGAACAGCTGTTCAGGAAACTGACATCCAAGGGAGGTCCTCATGTAAATTAATCGTAGCTCTCTTGCATGCATGGAAGAGAATGGGGAGGGAAGGGGAGTTTCCATGAGCATGGACAGCATGCGCAGTGACTAGTGTGGAGAAGAACATGACCCATACATGTGACAGGACACTCAAGAGCACTTTCACTTAGGCAAAAGAACAAACATAAGAAAAAAAAAAAACTTTGGTATTATGGCTTGCACCTGTAATTACAGCACCTGGAAGGCTGATGTAAGACAATTGCCACCCTGAAATACACAATGAGTTCTAGAACAGCCTGCCTTAGTAACAATGTAAGATATTTGTCTCAAATAATAATAATAGTCATGATATCTGATCACAGAGCTTTTCTAGGCCATAAAAATCATATTGGCTAACATTCCTACAGAAAGGTAGACATTTGTATATGTAAATCACAACTGACATTGTAAAATATTTGCTTTGGTTGTGGTGCAGAGGACACTTCAGAAAGTGAATCTATGGGAAAGAAACTGATCCTTGAGGACAATGTTTTGTTCCCTAACCTGTAGACATGAAAAGCATGAAAACAGCAGATTCTAGTGTTGCTTGTACTAATGGAGATTCATTAGAAAAAAAATGTGGAAGAAAATCAGAGTTGGTTTTGTTGTATGTTAACTCAATGGTAATGCCAATTCTGAGTACTCAGGATTTGTTACTAAATTAGTAAGAGTAGGATGGCTTTATCTTTTTTAAGGAGGAGGGACATAATTGAGTTCAGAATTTTATTCTATATAGTCTACAATTTAAGCTTCAAGGATATAATCAGGGGTATTGGCACATGTTTAAATGGAAGTTCATCACTGAAATACTTTAAAAAAAAACTCATGAGAACAAATACATTATGCAAAGTATAAATGTTATTATTGATTTTTTTAAATGTACACAACAGGAGAATATTCATCTAATCAAATGTTGTGTTCAAAGTAATTTTAAATTAAGAAGTTATGTATTTACGAATGACAAACACAAATACATCCCATTTGCTACTGTTGGTATAAATGCATCAAGGCAGAATACATCCCTCACCACAAAGGAAATAAGATATAGATTATTATTCAGTCAAACATGAGTTCTCTGGCCTGAGAATATGGATTCAGTTTTCCCCAACTACCATAATCTAAAATATAAGCGCTTTCATGGAGTTTTGTAGTTACATAATGAAAGAAATTCATAAGTCAATCTGATTTCCAAATATATTGGTGAAAATATTAGTTAAGTGAGTTACAGAAAAAACAGGTAAATTTCAACGGTTATAATCCAGGGTATAATTAAATATAATGCACATAATCTGATTCTAGAAAATAAATTACTACCACCAATAAAATAAGAAAATCTATTTTTTGGTGGGATGGTAAAAAGAAATAGCTTTTTATCATTTTATATGTATTATTGAGATTCTTTGCATATAATTTTGATATTCTGATGGAAACTAAGTGTTAGAAGAAATAATGGTATTTGAGGACCTAAATATCACACTTACATTTAAGGTTATTTTGACAAAAGTTTACAGAAATATATGAAGCTTTTGATATAAAAAAATGGTAAAAGTCAGCTATAGTTGTGTTTACTAGCTATGATTTTTACATGCTGAAACATAAATTTGCAAGTCAAGATATGCCTACTGGTACAATAATGGCATGACCAATATGAGATTAAGCAAACATTTTCTGATTGCATCTGAAACTGAATTCATACTGAGAAGTTCAGACCTTGTATGCTCTACCTGATCAAAGACCCATAACTGGGGAGATGGTAGGTCCTAAAGATGAACCTACTCCTTTCATTTTTCTAAATGGACATAATAAATTACCTCCTAAATATTTACATTTATAACAAGACCCATGGTGCCCTGAGCCTTGGTCAAAGAAGCTTAATTATGCTGTGAACAGTTAAAGCCAAGATTCACAGCGCATCAGTGTAGCTGGAGAGTTTTCTCTCTGGGTCCCACCAAGCCCTGGCAGTCTGATAGCTTACTTATAAAATAAACACACAGACGCTTATATTATTTAAACTGTTTGGCTTAATGGGTCAGGCTTCTAGCTATCTAGTTCTTACATCTTAAATTACTCCATTTCTATAAATCTATACCTTGCCATGTGGCTCGTGGCTTACCAGCATCTTCACATGCTGCTTGTCATAGCTGGCAGTGTCTCCCTCTGCCTTCCTGTTCTCTCAATTCTCCTCTCTGTTAGTCCCGCCTATACTTCCTGTCTGGCTACTGGCCAATCAGTGTTTTATTTATTGACCAATCAGAGCAACACATTTGACATACAGACCATCCCACAGCACATCAAGAAACTACAAGTTATTGCTAAGTCTTCAGTTTTAAAGAGGGTACCCATAACACTCCTTAGAAAGTTCAAGAAACACTGTGAAAGAGGTGGTAGAAAGAATGTAAGAGCC
>CABHPQ010159118.1:24938-45730 GCA_902168405.1 Peromyscus aztecus
GTCCTGGATAAACTCATTGGGTCCAAATAAGAAGACATGGATGTGGGTGGGCACTTATTCACTAAAGAAAACTTTGTTAGGGATGGAAAGAAGAAAAGCCAAGGATGGGCATGTAGTGAGTGTTACCAGATGTATTATATGTATGCATACAACTTTTAATGAATAAATACATTAAAACAAAAGCAGAAAATATTTTGCATTTTTTTATTTTTTAAAATATAGTTCTAATTTTTATGTATTCCAGAAAGGTTTTGTGCTGAGTTCAAGAAAGATTTCAAATATGAACTGTGCAACAAGCTATTACTTTATTATAGTCTCTTAATTGCCTAAAACAGTGGTTCTCAAGATTCACTCTGGTAGCAGTCAGCTGGTGATTTTTTGCACTGCAGATTCTCTCTGTGTCTAGGGTAGTATTGTGCAATCTCTTAGATCATTCTGATGATGCTCAGTCACAGTTCTCACACTTAGAAGGTGCAGGACTAAGGAGTAAGTCATATGAACACTCACCATAGAGGTGCTTGTGATTTACTTCTTCCATCACCTTGCCATCTCTTTTGTTCCTAAACTGCACTAGAATAAATGAAAATCATAAAGCTTTTTAATTTACAATGAAAAAAATCATAAAAAATAATGCAAAGCCTGCAGTCCTTTTTATCTATTTCAAAATAAGAATTGGTTCTTTTACTTTTTTCATGAACAGGGAATGTGCTATGTTGCATGAAATCATGAGTTTCCTTCTTCAGTATCCTCAGAGGCTAATATTGTGGGAGTGTAGCACTTAAATTAATTTTATTGAACTCTTATCCACTTGAACATGCATAAAAATCTAAAGGTTTAAGAACTTGTTAAATATTCCATTCTTATGTTATCTTATTAAGCCTTTTAAAATATTTTAATCATGGTACTCTTGCTAATATTTCAGGTTCTATTCATTTTATTTATATCTATTTATTTATAATTTCACATTGTCCAAAAAATATTATTTATCTAATCTTTTTCTAGTAACATTCTCTAGCTATGCCTATGTTAACAAATAATTGTAAAAGCTAAAAATAATGTCTGGTTCACCATATGTGTTTAATAAATGATTATTAAATATATTTTGATGTACTTTTATTTAGTTTCCATAAGACTCTTAGATAGAAAAACACTGCTTCATTTAACACAGATTTTATGACTAGCTTTCCTGTTCAGGCATAAGATTTTAAAATATTCATTGGTAGGAATAAACCAATTGTGAACAGCTTATTGGCAAAAAAACCTTTCATTATTTACTCCATTTACCACCGTGGTATTGTCTTAAATATCATAAATAGAACAGTTATAAATAACTTTCAGTATAATTCAACACAAAACCATAAAATGTGCAGAGGTGGGCATATCAGAATTCCATTTCTTAATTTCAAATACTTACCATGAGCAAATGAGTCTGAGACTTCTCTCTAAATAGAACTTAATTGTTGCCTTCTCAAAACTCATGCATGTTTCTGTTTAATAGAAATCTCTTTTTCTCTACAAATTTCTGGAAAGCTTTCATTACATCTTTGTTCCTCAGGGTATATATAAGAGGGTTGACTAATGGGGTGATCACACAGTAGAACACTGAGACGACTTTGCCAATTGTGAAATTGTACTTGGCAGGAGGGCGGACATAGGCAAAGATTATGGTGCCATAGTAGATAGTAACTACTGTGAGGTGGGAGGCACAGGTTGAGAATGTTTTCTTCCTAGCTTCCTGGGAAGACAGCTTAATTATTGTAACCACAATGTTGCCATAGGAGCTCATTGTGAGAAGGAAAGAACTGAGAATCACCACAGAGCTGCAGGTGTAACCCAAGGCCTCCACCAAGAATGTATCTGAACAAGAGAGTTTAAAGATAGGGTCAGAGTCACAAAAGAAATGGTTGATTTTTTGTGGGCCACAAAAGTTCAGCTGAGAGATGAGTATGGTGGGTAGCAGAGGGGCAATGAAGCCCCCAATCCAAGAGCCCGCTGAAAACCTCCTGCAAATCTGAATACTCATGAGAAGCGAGTAGTGTAGAGGACGGCATACAGCCACGTGCCGGTCATAAGCCATCACTGCCAGCAAGATACATTCAGTGGCTCCCAGGGAGAAGAAGAAGTAGTACTGAGCAATACAGCCCGCAACAGGAATGGTGACAACCTTTGTGACACATGTGGCCAGCAACTTAGGTACCGTGGCTGTAGTGTACCAGATCTCCAGGAAGGACAGGTTTCCTAAGAAAATGTACATGGGTGTCTGCAGCGTGGAATCCATCAGAATAAGGAAAATTATGAGAGTGTTTCCCATGAAAGACAGCAAATACACAGTGAGAAACATCACAAATAATGCAAGCTGCAGTGAGGAGGAGCCTGGAAATCCAAGAAAAATAAACTCTGTCACCGCTGTTTGATTTGTTACATCCATGTCTCTTCTTCTCTGCCCTGGGAGGAATCATTAGCACTCAGGTGATGGTAGATGAGTGAGAATCAGGACTATAATGTATTAGTCATTTCTGCCATGACTCTAAGTGATCCCTAGCAACCAGAGAAAATGAAAGCTGTTGAAAACATAACTGAAAATTTCACACACAATATAAATTTATTATCTAGTTTCATATTAAAAATAAATCTCTAATGTAAATATTCTATCTACCTGTTCCAAATGAAAAACAAAGTAAATAAGCTACACACTCCAGTGTTCTATCACTCAGGTAGTAGGGCATGGATGGAACACTGATAACTTGATTTAAAGACCAAGGAAGAACATGGCACGTGACACTGAGGACTTCATTTTCTAATGTGCAGATACAAAAACCAATAGTTGATGCAGTCGCTGTAGAGGCCTTTGTAGGTATATAGCGCACCCTGTTAAGATAAAAGACTACCCACAATTTTAAATTCATGATCTTTACTTACATAAGACTTTAGGATTGGAGGGAAATATGGATATGACTTTAAGTGAACATGTTGTTTCTGAACATCTAGTTAACTTTCCTGATTTCTGACTTATTTATGTTTAGAATCTCCACATCTTCCAATTTTCCCACATTGATCAGAAGAAAAGGAACATATGAAAGTGACCATTTTTGTTATTAGAGTCATAAGAATTCCCCATGGATATATTCATATGCATCCATGTCAAAATATTCAAGTGATGATTACAAAGTTTAAAATATTCATAAACCTAATAAAAGTATTCTTTACATTTCAAATTGTTTTATTATGAACTCTCTACAATAAAATACACCAAGTAAATATCTCATATCACAAAGAAATCGCTAGTAGAATTGAAACAGGATCATTTTTGTTTCTGATTGTAGATTCTTATTTCACTCCTTTCTGGAGGATTCAAGATATAAAACTTCATTTAAAAATGAATGTGCATCCTTGATTCCACATTTATTATTCCCAATAATGTCATTGATATAGAGGAGAACCTTTCTTGGAAGTTATTTTTTTCTCAGACATAATTCAAGAGCCAAGTAATGTTAGTATGCTGACAATATTTTACTTGCATCCTACTTGAAGCTACAAATACTAATTCCTAAAAATTGCTGAGGCTATTTCCTCAGTTTTGTAACAAAATTCTGTTTTCAGGCTATAAACTCATTCAAAAAGGTTTGAGAAATTAAGGAGAATTTGTAATTCAAAAAAGCATTTAAAAAAATAAAAGAAACTTGAACTAATTTTTTAAATGTTTCTTTTTTTAAAAAAAAATTTGGTCTTTAAAAATGATATTAAGATTTATGTTATTCATAAAAGCCATTTTCCAAAATTGTTTTTATTGTTTATGGGAAAAGGATATTACGTAGATTTTATTTCATCATTAGCAAGAAAAACTACAGTCATTATTTTCAAATAATTTAACCTGAATTTTTACGTGAAATTAGACTGATGTGATCCCTTCCCAAAGTCCCTGTTACTTTACTAAAACACATCACAGTTCTAATTCTGCTTTAAGGAATGACAAACAGAACATTATTCCACTGAAGTAAGTTAGAAAGGAACTGGAAGACAGAGAAAATGAACTTGAAATCAATGAAAGTCTTTATTAATACTCAAACATAGAAATAACTCATACACAGGTTTTTGTGTTTAATCTTATAAGATAGAATCATTCACCTTACATACAAAATGCATATTTGAGGAAGAATATTGCCTGTCTTTAATGACATTGTCGAAATCACAAAAGTCTTATTGGCAATTATTTGCATGGGCCTGCCATTGCCCCTAGACATTTGCTGAAGGACACATACAATTCCTCCCTGTTGTACTTACCTTGGGTGCGCTGCATTGTCATTTTATACAAATGTAGTATTATTAGTTAAGTGCTCTCTGAGTTTTCATTTTCACTAAAGCTGTGCAGTGTACTTACCTTGGGTGCACTGCATTGTCATTTTATACAAATGTAGTATTATTAGTTAAGTGCTCTCTGAATTTTCATTTTCACTAAAGCTGTGCAGTGAGCACACTCCTCAGGCAACTCAGAGGACATCAGGTAGCTCCTCCTTGTTGTGTTACTGGCCATGATGCAGCATCTATGCTTTGGTAGCGCCAAATTCTTTCTTGTTTCTCAGTTACTTTTTCCTGCTGTGGTCAGATTACAGGAAAAGTGAGTCCAGAGTTCCCCTCATGAGAAGAATCATGATTTCATCACCCCAGAGCCTTGGGGCATCTAGTTTCTCTGAGGAATTCCCTTTGTTGAGGATCAGAATGTTTTCCCCCATGAACTAGAGAAGAGAGATTCTTCATAGAATTAGACATGTCACCACAGGAACTGAGAATGGTGTCTCAAATGACTTCATTAGCTGCCAATACCTATGGTCTGGGTTCTTTAAAGTACAGTTACAGAAATGAATCACTTGACATTTCAGCCTCCAAAAGAATTTTTTCTTAAATCATAAATATTAGCATTTAAGATATGAACTATATTAGCATTGAAATGTCTTAATCTGTAATATAAGAAAAAACAAAAACAAAGCCAAAACTGGGCTTGAGTCATTTTTGAAAATTTAAAGTATTTGGTAATGTAAACGAAAAGTCATAACCTGCAGTAGAGAGCAAGGCTGGCGAGCTTCATGAAAGGGGTCCCCACCAGCACATACACAGGAATAGATAGGAAAACTAAAGACCATTGGTGGCCAAATAATAGAAAATCTTGTGGAGAAAATAACATGAGTTGACATGTATCATGAAAAAGAAACAAAGAAAACAAGTTTGATGTTAAAATTACTTAAATTCCCCAACAAAAAAAGTTGATCCTTTAAACATTATTTTTGTTATATCAACAAACCATTTTTGAATAAATATATATTTGCATTTGAATTTTTCTGCTGAATATGTTTTTTGGGGGTAGAAAGTTAAAATAGAAAGATTTTCATCTTTTAAAACTTATTATATATTAGTTGTACACAATAATAGGATTAAGACATTTTCACACAGGTTTATATTTACCCATTCCTTTTCCCCCATACAGCTACTCTCTGATATTCCACTTTCCCCTTCTAATTATTTTTTTTCTTTTTAGATGCCACACATTAGAGTAAACACATGATTCTTGTATTTCTACATCTGGCTTATTTTTCTAAATGTCTTTTTATCAGCTAGATTACCAATAACTGACCCAAGAAATGATTCAACTCAAGTCCAAAATGGTGAGCCAATTATTTTACTCAGCCAACTATAATACAACTGTTGAGCTGTTATTACAGGAATGTGGGTGAATTAAAACAATTGAATTACCAAACAGTCCTACCTTAGAATAAGTAACAACCTCATGAGAGCTGTATTACTGAGTTCCACATTTAGTTAAACGCCCACCCCTTATTTAGTTAGGCACTTTGCCTAAGACCATGTGAAGCAGGAGGCCAGAGTGAATCGTGGATGGATTCTCAAATGACGACCTTTGATTTCCTGTCCTTTCCTTCTATTAGAGAATGTTAACAACCCAAGTACCATTACCCTAGACCAAGAAGTCATTATATTGTCTTAGTTAATTTTCTTGCCAAGACTGTTTTGCCAAGTACACTATAGATTACCACAGTAACCTCTGCTCCATAGTGGCTGACAGACATGTCAATATCTGATGAAACTGCCTTCCATTTGGATACCAACAATCCCCATTCCCTCAGACTTAAAAAAGTGCAAAAAGGAACATACTCTTTATCATTTTTTGTTGACTCCTTTCTGTTTTGAAACCCAAAAACATAATTTTAGCATGTAATAATTTACCCTGATTCCTCAAGTTTCATGGTGTTATGAGGTATCCACCAGAGAAGGATATCTACTCAGACATGGATTTAAGCCAATAGAAAGTCTTTATTAGCCAGATATCATATATACTGGGTGTTTGAGATCCCAGTGCAGACCAGAGCCTCTCCAAGATGAACTTTTAAGCACAAAAAAGAACTATTTTAAATTAAGATGATTCAGTTAATAAGAATAGCTAGCCAGAAGCAGAACTATAGAAGCCAAAAAGCAAGTTTACTACATTTAGAGACTTTCCCAAGAACTATGGGCTTTGATGGATTTGGTCTGATGGTATTTCTACATGCTGGGTTTTATAGCCTGAATGGTACTTGGTGGGGTGGGTGGCTTATGATCTTTCAATGGGTTTTGGGATAATTGTCATTGTTTAGGATGGTTGGTTACAGGTTGTTATTTTTAATGGTGAGGAAAGAAGTTAAACAAAGGAGATTAGATTTAAGGATATTGTTTGAAAAAAATAAAGAAAAGAAAATGAAATCAAAAAAGGATATAAATAAGAGGTAGATTATTGAATCTGCTCTGAAAAAAATATAGAAATGATAGAATGGTAGATTATTGAATCTACTCTGAAAAGAAAAAAAGAGAGGATATAGACATGATACAAATAAAAAAGGTAGATTATTGAATTTACTCTTAAAAGAACTACTAGTTTTAAATATTTTGCATTGGATTGGATTTTCATATGTTGTATACAAATTATAGATTTTGATACAAATTTGAGATTGATGTTTTTAGAAAATAAATATATATATATTTCTAATCTTGTTCAAGATATTATACTTATATAATTCATTTAACAATGTAATGCAATTTACTAATCCTTGAATGTTATTATTACCAACTATTAGGACATAAAGAAATGAAAGTTAGTAGTTAGATATTACAATCAAACTTGTAGTCTGTAGTTGGAAGTTTTCCTGTGTCCCTCCCAATCCATAGCTTCTCAGAGCCAAGTAAACAAACAGAGGCTTATATTAATTAAAACTGCTTGGCCATTTGTGGTGATATTTTATTTTTGCTGAAATGTGGTGATACTTAATTTGTATGTTAATAAATAAAATTTTTCTGGAGATCAGAGGAAATAGCAAGCCATTTTAAGTAAACACAAAAGTCAGGCAGTGGTAGCACATGCCTATAACCCAATCACTTGGCAGGCAGGGTCTCTGTGTATTCAAGGCCATACTAGGGAGCAGAGCCACTTTTAGAACAGAACACAACTTTTAATCCCAGTACCAACCATAGAGACCTGGAGATCTGTCCAGACAGGCAATGAAAAGGAAGTAAGGTAGCTGGGCTAAGAGTCAATGAGAGGGCAGAACAGCAAGGCAATAAAGGCATGAGTAGATAGGAATTAGGACTTTGGAAGCTGCGGCATGGTGAGGTAAGGTTAGGTGGTGGCTGTTCTGATTCCTATGATCTCTGTCAGATTTTCACCCCTATTTCTGGCTCCATGTTTGTTTGTTTTTTTTTAATAAGACTGCTTAAAAATTTGTCTATAGCCATTAGCTCAGGCTTACTACTGACTAGGTCTTACACTTAAACTCAGCCCATTTCTGTTAATCTATTTACATTACTGTGGGGCGTTTCCCACCAACCCCACAGCTTCCCAGAGTTTTCTTGAGTGTGAGCAGCAGGAAATATTAGATAGAAGGATTTATTGCGGAGAATCTTGCAGAGATAAACAGATAGAAAATAAAGGATAGCCTCGAGAGGGCCTGGAACCTTTTCCAAAGGCCTTGACTGTCTCTGCCCCAGGGTTTTTATAGAGACGCCAAGGGGTGGAGCAAAAGACCTCCTCCCCCAGCACAGGCAAATGCAGACCATCTCAGACACCTGCACTCAGGCCCGTGGTCCTAATCATCCTCTATGCAGACCTGCTGGGTAAAACCATGAGGAACCCGAGAATGGGCTTCCACAAGTCCCCCTTTCTTAATATATAAAAAAAAACTATTAATGGCTTACAGCAATCTCCATAGCTGTTACACCTCCCAGTATGGGAGTAGAGGATGATAAAGATGGCATTTCTCTTTTGAATTAGGTCCAAGGTGACTACAACAATCTTAGCTGCCTCAAGCCCTTTCTAAACCAAAAACTCTTAAGGCAACTACAAACAAAGAATCCCTTAGCTTCATCATTACCATTAACAGGTTAACATAAATATTGCTATACATAGTCACAATTCTCTCAATCTTACAACTCAAAGCAAACTCTTAACAGAACCATTTGAATTAGCATATATAGTGCTATATACAGTTAACAATTTTCTCCGTCTTATAACTTTAACTCTTAATCATTTGAATTTTCTTGCTAACAGAACATAGGAAAAACTTCAATGTATTCACATCAAACTTAAATATTTCCTTAACTCCACAAAACCAGGGTGCATTAATAGCAATAGGTTTCTGCAAACAATTCAATCTTATAACTCTTCCTTTATAATTTTTTAAACAAAATCTCAAACCTAGTTAGAAAACCCAAACTTTTCCATTTAAACAGTTCCATTTGTAACACAAAACCAGTTCTGTACATGATTCCATTTTTACATAAACAGTTCCACAAAACAATTGCATTTTTAACACAGAACAATACATGAATCACCAGCATATATGCATACACAAAACTGCATCTTGAGTCAAGGTAGAAACAATAAATTTCTTCATTTAAACAGTTCCATTTTTAACCCAATTCCAGCAAACAGTTCCTAGGTCATTACTATAAATAAACTCAAAATTGTCCCATTGCAATGAAATCTCTATTGTGCATTTCATTTCTTAAGTCTCAAAATTCAAATGATAAATTCTGGTACTAGCCTTCCAAATATGAGAAATCCATAACCAAAATCTTTTTGTAGTTTTATCTCATTTTAAGTTCAAAAAGTTCAAAAAAGTGAATTCTGATATCAGGCTTTCACTTCCAAATATGAAGAGACATTTTACAACCAAAACTTTTTGCAGTTAATGATTTTAGTTCAAACAAGCGTCTCTGCAACTTTTGTTCTCACAGACAGAGACCTTTCTATGTACAGTAGTATTCTAAACTGCACCGTTTTTGATGTTAGTTCAGGTTTTTCTGTGTTGTGTCAATTTTCCATGGATCTCAGCTGCGGGTGCCTTGTGCTGGTTCTGGCGTCCGCCATTCTTAACTTCTTAGCGGCTTCTGGAGCTTTTGAAACCATTCAGACTGACTACTTTGCAGTCTACTAGGAAACTTCCTTCTGTGTCTCAGGTTCTTTCAACCATATACATTAAGAATAGACTCATACTTAACATTTCACTTTTTACAAATTCACATATAACATTAACATCTACTTATTTATACTATAGAACTACTTTAGCAAATATATTTCTTATTACTTATATACTTCTTATCTTATTTCTTATTTAAACTTACATTTACAACTAGTATCTTTACTTCTTACAAGCTTATTACTACATGCCTTAAGACTACCTTAGATATTTCTTGCATGCTTATATTCTTAAAGGAACACTATAGATCTATTTTACAAACTTATATAGGGCTACAATTAGCATATATTTAACTTAACACCTAAAGATTTCTTAACACATATCTAACAAGAGAATAATTTCTACAAACTCACATATCTTATTTTCATCTTTTTCTACTTCATACTCTTAATTATTATCACTATCTCGATTAGAAAGATTCTTTTAACTAGACAGGAAGTACGTACATCATTTCTAAAGTTTAGAGTTTATAGTCAGCTTTGCTATAAAGCACTGGGATTTAGTGAGTGTTGTTATAGAATTGTGATAGTTGTTGCTAGGGGACTGTAACCTTCCCAGGATGAAGCCACACTCCAAAGTTGCCAGTTCTCTCAGCTGTTCCGGACCAACAGAGATGCATTGTCAGCATAGACAGTTTTTAACTAGAGGTTGTCCCTTCACCCAAATTCATAGTAGTTCCCCTAAGTGCTTCAATTCAGACAAATGTTTCTATTACAGCAGTACTCTTGGTTTGTTCTACTGAAAAACTTCACTTCACGCTGAGGGTGAACTTACCATATTTAGCTGCTGTAAAGCTCTTCACCAAATACTGCACAGCTATTAGGTCATATAAAGTATTTTTCTAAAGGAGCTAGTAAAACCAAAAGCGGCACAGCTCTGAACTCTATTTCCTCACTGTTTGCATTAACCAGTGACAAAACCTCAGAAATACTTGCATTACCCTCAGCTAAAGGACCAGGAAGATTGGAGTGAGCTCTAATATGGCCCACAAAGCATGCCAGCTTTCTTTTGTGAATAGTGTCTTGAATTTGTTGAAACATTTTGACTTGATTGTTAGTTCCAATATTTCTATTACAGCAGTACTCTTCACGCCAGAACTGTTAGTATTCAAAGGAGTCAAGAATAGATGTTCTTTCATGAAACATTTCCTTCATTAGCTTACTTTGAGAAAAAGCACTTTCAGGATTTAGTATTTTCATTTCATTAGCTTTAACTCCTGATGTTATTAGCAGCTGTGATATTTAGCATTGATTTCTTATAAGGAACTTTCAGGTGAAGCAACTATTTTTTTAAGACAGATTTTTCTGAAGTTTGTTCCCCATCTCTAAAGCAGTCATTTCTTTTTGAATGCCTGTTTCCTTGTCTCCTTATTATATTTGCAAAAGAATTACTCATTGCAGGCTGTTTGTTCAAGAGGTAAAGAATTTTTAATTTCAAAATAAATTTCTTCATATCTAAGACAACATTCAGTGTATAAACTGCTTTCCCTTGTTTTAAGGATTTTAAAGTGACTTATTTTCTCTGATAGGTAGCTTTTTGTCTGATCTGAGTTCTCAAGAGGTAAGATTAAGCTTTCTAGCATTACTTTGAGAAGAAACTTCATTCTGAGCTGAAAAGTTTTTGGACAGTATCGTCTTACATCAGTCCTTTGTCACAAGCTAGCTTTTGGACTTCATTTCCCATAGTTCTTTTTTGGGTCTGAGAGTCAACTTCTAAGTTCTTTTTTACCAAACTTGCTTACAAATTCTTGCCTGGGAGGTTTGAACAAAGTTTTTTGCTTTTGCAATGGGAGATTTGAAAAAACATTTTACATTTTCAACTATGGGACATTGGGAGGTTTCTGGTCTCTCTTCAGCTGGCTTTAACAGGTGTCTCTCCTTCATTTGACATTGACCCCCAAATCAGAACTGCACCTGCCTCATTAGCACGCATTGAAGTGGGCAATTTCTGATAGCAACTTTCCTCAGGACTTGTGTTTGTTTTAGCCAGTCAGTGAAAAACATTTACAACAGCTTTTCCATAGCTCCTTCAGAGAGATTTCTCCCACTGATTTTATTCTCATTTTGCTTGTTCCTTACCCCCCAGATGCAGAGCTTCAGGTATCTATCTGTCTGCGGCTCTGTACCTCTGCTAGCTACCTTTGGTGGTAGGGGCTTTTTTTCTCGCCCCGAATCTGCCTCAAATCTAGCAGCTTTCACAGGTCATGCATTTTCTGGGGAGGAATCTGTCTCTTCTGTTTCTTCAGAGTCTTTCTCCCAGACAGTTCCCAGTTTGGTATCAGTTTATCCCCTCTATCCCAGAAACAGTTTCCGACACTACTGTGGCAGCTTTCCCTGCTACTGAAGGTAGGGGCTTTTTGTCCGTTTGTTTTCGGGGTCTGTGTGGGTTGCATACAGACTGAAGATCTAGCAAGGGATGTTTTTGCCATTTCTAAACTCCCATTAGGACAGGTGTTTTGCCTCATCAGGCCTTCACCTGGCCCAGTCCCCAATGGGTTGCATTTACTTGTCTGGTGTTGGAGACTGACCTAGGATTGTTTGACCGAGGCATGTTTGGAATTTCCTGCTTGGAGTCTTGCAAAACAAGACGACCTTGGCCTAACCATAAACATGTGCGATTAGATAAGGCCTCATTCAGTAACAACAAGGGCCTGGGACCAAAGCGACCTCACCCTAACCTTCCCTCAGGAGTTCCCATTCTTCTTGCAAACAGATGCTAATCAGCCAGCTGCAAGAGCCTGGGGCCAAAGAGACCTCGCCCCAACCACTTCTGAAAACTTTCCACTCTCCTTTCTCTGTTCCCCCTCCCTTAAATTTTCCATTATTCTCTCCTTGCTTTCCCTGTCTCCCTGCCTCCCTTCCCCCGTCTGGAGCTCTGCCTATAAAAGCTTCAGCACTCATTTTCAATAAACAGAGCCTTGACGCGACTCAGACTGACTCTTGTCAATTATTATATGCGCCTGGCTCCCTTCCCTTTTCGCCCCCTTGGCTTTCAGGTGTTTCCCGGCTTGAGACCCACGAATAACCTGGCCTGCTGGACGGTCAGTCTGGGTGCTCAAGGACAGAGCTTATGCCAGAGGCAATCACCCCTTAGGGCTACACTGTTAGTATTTTTGCGCTGTTACCCTGCAAGAAAGCCTCACGAATCACAACAGAATACGCTAATAGAGTTTATTGGGGGGGGAGAGAGGAAGTGGGGGCCCGCGCGGGGTGAAGACACGTGGGGAGAGAGGGATTAGGACAGTCATGGCGGCTTTTTATAAGACGGGGGCATGTCCAGGTGGACGTGGGTGACGTAGCCATGCTGCGCGCTTGCGTGGCTACGTGACCTCACGGATCCCGGTCACGCGAGACGCCTTAACCCGGAAATGGCTATCTTGACCGGGAATCCGTCAGGCAGATGTGTCCGGGTAGTTGGAGTCCGCCAGGCGGGTGTCCGGGTGATCGGTCGCCTTGGTTACCAGACGCCTTGAACCGGAAATGCCTATCCTGACCTGAGGCTATCTAGGCCGGGTGTGTCGGCCAGCCAAGCATGGCCTTGGGAAGTGTTGTGAACATTTCATACACTCCCTCATCTCACGGGGAGTCAGTTGAAACAAAGCTTTTCTCAAAGAGGTGTTTTCTGTGACAGAAAAGAAAGCTTTACTCCTAGATAGTTCTGTTCTGCCCTGGATGGGCTCTTTCCTCAGACAGTGTTCTGACTCAGCAACACAACTGCTTCAGACACAGTTCAGCTTTACTGTTTTCCCAGAAATGTCCTTACTCTGATAGGAAAGCTTTTTCTCAGATTTCTTTTTGCAGCTGTGGACCTATCAACCCGGGACTTGTAGGAAAGTGGACAACTGTGCTGTTCCCACTGGCTTTAACTTTGTTTGTTCATTCGCAATCTTCCCCTGGGTCCTGCGCCTTCCTGCCTCAGCTCTGTGCTCCAGGAAGTTTGCAACTGCAGGAACCCTAGTATCCCCAAAATGCGTTTCAACTCAGAGACGCTGGCCAGTCGCCTCTGGGTTTTTGCTCAGAAGAGAGGATACAATGCTATCAGTTTGCATTGCTTCAGGGGATCTTTGCATTAGGACAATAGGAGCACCTCTTCATTCTAAAACGCTCACTCAAACAAAACCCTTGATGCCTCAGCTGGGCTGTAACTGAAAAACTTGGCTTTTTTGCTTTTCTCAGGTAAAGTTTCCTGCCCTTTTGAGCTCTCTGTAGCTCTTTACCCACACTCCCACAAGCGTTTCCCTCAGGGTATTCTGACCTACTGTCTTTTACTAGCTTGAAGAGATAGAGCTTAGAAAAGATTTTTAGGAACTGGTCCCTGCCTCCTGCATTGCAGGGAGGATTTTTAAAGCTTGAAAGACAGAACTTAGAGAGGTTTTGCTGTCTTAAGAGGTTTGTTGTTTTCCCTTAGAGGTAATCACAGGTGGTCCCCATACTAATATCTTCAGGTGATTCTAATTTTTGTCCTTCTGAGAAAGTTAAAGGCTTTAGTTTTTAAGTTTGAGAGCTTTTGAGAAAGATTAAAGCTTTTTAGAGATCCCCCCCACCCTCCACGTAAAGCTTTATAGTTTAAGAGAAAGACTTTTTTTTTCCCCCAGGAGAGAGAAAAACCAACTTTTCCCAAAGCTTCCCAAATTTTTGGCTTTTTACACCCACATTATTGCCTCAGGGAGAAATCACTTTCTCCTGCCACTTGGACTTAGCATTTCAGCTGTCCCCAGGTCAAAAACTTGCATAGGAAACTTTTTCTTCCCCATAAGCTTAGAGAAGAGCTTTTTTACTACCTGTAATGCCCAAAGAAAATTTCTTTTTCCCCAGTTGTGTTCATAGCCCCCAAAGTTAGAAAATTGAAGTTTTTCTGTCCAGTTGCCTCACTTATCTTAATTTTTCTACACAATCTTACACTTCTAAGTTCTTCCTACACTATATTACTACCCTATACCTTATACTTATTTTTCACAGATTGAAATTGAGAAAGGGATAGAAGATAGAAAATTTTGACAGAAGAGAATTACGCTGCAGCATCAAATATCCTTCCAGTCCTCTTTCCTTTTCTCTCGAGGATAAAACCCCTGCCCCTCTATATATATTTAAAATATATATTTTCCATAACACTGGCATGCCTTTCCACTGGCAGGGCTGACTCAACACTTTCGCCAAAACCTCTGTAATAAAACTATTATTTTCCTTTATCTTTGGTCCCTATTACTTTGTCTTTAGTCCCTGTTCATTTGTCTTTATTCCCCCCCTTTTTTTGTCTTTAGTCCCCCTTTTTCTTTTTCTTTTCTTTAGTCCCCCTTTTTTTCTTTAGTCCCTTTTTTCTTTTTTCTTTAGTCCCTGTTCATGGTGCCATCCTGTGGGGCATTTCCCACCAACCCCACAGCTTCCCAGAGTTTTCTTGAGTGTGAGCAGCAGGAAATATTAGATAGAAGGATTTATTGTGGAGAATCTTGCAGAGATAAACAGATAGAAAATAAAGGATAGCCTTGAGAGGGCCTGGAACCTTTTCCAACGGCCCCAACTGTCTCTGCCCCAGGGTTTTTATAGAGACGCCAAGGGGTGGAGCAAAAGACCTCCTCCCCCAGCACAGCCAAGTGCAGACCATCTCAGACACCTGCACTCAGGCCCGTGGTCCTAATCATCCTCTATGCAGACCTGCTGGGTAAAGCCATGAGGAACCTGAGAACAGGCTCCCACACATCGCCACATGTTTCATGGCTTTATCGTGTGCCATTAAATGCTGCTCTGTGGACAGAGGGCTGGCATCTCCTGACTTAGCATTCCTCTTCCCAGAATTCTCCTTGTCTACTTATCCCACCTATACTTCCTGCCTGGCTAATGGTCAATCAGCATTTTATTAAACTAGTGTACAAAAGCATTATCCTACAGCAGTAGTCATACTAGATATGGTTTCCAGGCCAAGCAGTGATATATTTTAGATAGACAGGTCTTCAAACCATTCAGAGATTTATAGAATATGGCATTTAAAATGATTTAATAACATAGATTTTTTTCTTTTGTTATGACTATTAGACATGTCTGCTTCTGGCGGCACCAACCTACTTCAGAGAAGAGATGGACACTGAAAAAACTGCATATGGAGTTAAATTTCATTGTAACCAAAGTTAGTCACTGGGCAATGAAGTGTCCTTGAATCGATTGCTGACAGTATGCTATCCAAAATGGACAAACAGGACACAAAACAAAGGACTACAGATCCTTGCCAAGACAAGTGTGGTTGCAGCTTTGGCAATATGTGTCCTCTGATGCCAGGACAATATAGCACTATTGCTGAAGTGGTTTTGATCTTGGAAAGGTACAGTGCCCTTTTCTTCAAAGGCAGCTGAATAGGCAGTGGACCAATGGCTTCTGGTGTGCAGTGGAACAGTAGCTGAAACAGTTATTCTTGAAGGAGTAACTAGGCTGACAGAGTCTAATCTTTCAATTGTAGACTAGCATTTAATAAAAGAGATGCAGCCACTCACAAGCCAAGAAGAATTGGAAGCAAAATTCCAAAAACACCAGCAATTTGCAGAATTTAAAATCCCAAATCATGACAAGACACTGATGGATTTCAGATTTATCCCAGTACATGGAATACTCACACTGAATATGAGGTTAAGCTGTGGGTCTTGTATACATTCTACTTCACAAATGAGCCTGTCAGATACGCTAAGCCTGTAAGCCAAAGATGATGCCTCAACATGCAGAGAAACCTCAGATGACTGTCCAGGAAGCTGGCTCTTTCTATCATAACTCATTTTTTGGAAGTCACTTGCTTGCACTTCCTGTTTTACTAAGTAATATTATTTTCTGCTTGGGTCTCAGAGAGTTGAAGATTAGATAGTTATAGTTATGGTTTTCCTTGGTTATGATAAGAGATAAATTAGATATGGAAACTTGGACTCACAAATATAGGATAAATAAAATATTTCCTTTGAATTTGCCAAATATAAATGGACTGGATATTGTAACTGTGATTCTTGCTTGATAACTGTTTTATTATATGTAATTTTACTATGTTAAATTTACAACCTTCCCTTTTGAAAAAAAAAACACAAAAGGGCAAGCGCTGTGGATATTTTTCTTTATGCTGTGAATAAGTGTTGCTCTGAAGGGTTGGTAAATAAAGCTGTTTGGCCGATGGCAAGGCAGCTTAGAGACAGGCAGGAAATCAAAAGAGAGAGACAGGAAGACAAAGGAGAGGTAAGGCAGATGCTGCAGTCACCACCAGAAGAAGCAAGATGTAAAGCTACTGGTAAGCCACAAGCCATATGGCAAAGTATAGATTTATAGAAATGGGTTAATTTAAGATATAAGAGCTAGTTAGCAAGAAGCCTGCCATAGCTGTAGTTTAAAAATAATATAATCTTCTGTGTGTTTACTTGGGTCTGAATGGCTGCTGAACTTTGGGGCCACAGGAGCTGGGTGATACCAGAGAAAACTTTCAGCTACAGTACTTCCATTATAGGGTCAGTTATGCTAAGATATAGGGATCTGCTAAGGTATGAGAGCCTGCTAACTTTCGCCACAGGTCTTAATGAATGTGTCAAATCATGGACTCATACTACTCTAAAGAGGTAGAGTTTGTCCAAAAGACAAATAATTTTACTGCATTACTGCATTAATACATAATTGGCCACATAGTTTAAGGTACATGGTACCACTATTAGTCAAATCACAATGAGAATTGAAGTCCCACACTGCTGGTGGTCTGCTCCAGCAGTTAACAGTTTCCAGAGAAGAGGCAAGGAGTAGGCGAGGAAGAATTGAGTTAGTCATGGTAGTAGGGAGCCTCTTGCAACCTTGATTGACTGGTAGTTTCAGAATGTTTCTTTACTTATACAGAGTTCAGTAGGCAGGGATACATTCATGTTGTTTCAAAATACAGATAGTAATATTTATGTTACCAGACACATGTTTAACTTCCTCTTGCATATCTGGGGTCATAAGTTAAGTTATTATTGATAAACCATGAAAGAAGCGTTATTTTTTACAGTCATTTTTCTCCATCAAATTCCTAACCCAGTCTCTAAGAATCTAGAGTCACATTTTGCCAAAGCAAGCATATATGGTAAATGACAGCCCATTCTCAGGCTGGAAGTTCTTATGGTTTCAAAAGTGCTAGACAGAAAGAAAATCTCCAAGGAGCTAAGACAGATTGCCAAATCCTGAGTAGTGTATTATTAACTTTTAAAGGTCAGAGTGCCAATTGGTAGTACACCCAAGAAAAATCCTCTCAATGAAATTGCTGCAGTTATTCGATTTCTAACATAATACTATGTTTACATTTTCCACCGTTATAGAATTTATTTATATGTCTAATCCTGGCTTTCTTTTGCTTCTTGATCATATGACACCACAGTGGTCCTGCAAAAGCTAACTTTTCAAAGAAAGGGAAGTCCTCATACCTCATTCTTTCATTGTTTTTCCCCACCATTCTTAGCCCATCAATATAAACCCTTCTCAGGGCAGGAGTAACTTCTGCCAACCTAACTTTTTTGCTGTATCTTTCCTTCAAGGAGCATACTGTATGCGGCCCTCAATCTTGCATGCCACATACTTTTACTTTTTTGTGATTATTTTGCTTCTGAGTAAATATAGGGGCAGATGTTCCAAGAATGTCTTGGAGTCAGAGCATCATGAAGAGATCTCTGGTGTCTTTACGTGTGTCACAACCTCCAGGGTGCAAGAAAGACCTTCAAGTAGGGGCAGATAAAGACTTTCCCCTAAAAGCAGGAGTGGTAGTGTGCTCAAGTCTATCCTTGGGGAGCTTAGAAGCAGTACTCCTCGGAGAAGGCATAGTGATTCATAAGAATTTTCTCATCAATCCAATATCCCCAAGTTGTACAAATACAAATAGCCCCCCAGGCATGCAGCATATGGAAATAGAAACCAAAAGTGCAAGTTTTTTTTACTGGTTCTTTCTCAAACAGCTGTGCTGGTTTTCTGACTTTCATAGTTCCCATCAGATATGGCTGTGCCACCAAACAGTGCTGAGAGCAGAGTAATTTAGTCTGGGAGACCAAAAGAAAAGAGATCAGTACTAATTATGATTTATGACTTTGTCTCTTTCTGTGAAAATCAATATATGACTGCTGTTCAGAAATATGGGAATCTATCTACCTCAAGATCCAGATATACCACTCATGGGGATATACCCAAACGATGCTTCATCCTACCTCAAGGACACTTGCCCAACCTTGTTCATTGTTTCTCTATTAATAATAGCCAGAAATTGAAAAACAACCTAGATATCTCTCAGCAGAAGAATGAATACAGAAAATGTGTTATGTTTACATAATAGGAGTATTACACAGCATTTTGACATAAATGCCATCATTAAATATGCAGTCAAATGGATGAAATTAGAAAATGTTATCCTGACAAAGAAAAATAAATATGGTATGTATTCACTTATATCTGGATATTAGCCATTAAATAAATGATAACCAATCTAAAAATCCATAGACACTCAGAGGTTAGGATGGAAGAAATGACTAGGGGTGATTAGACACAATCTTCTGGCCCACATGGGTACCATACATGCATGTGGTACACAGACATACATGCAGGTCAAACACTTGTGCATAAAAAAATGAAAACCACAAAATACTTCTTGTGCATATTTTAGGAAGTGACATATATTGCAACATTTTCATATACATGCAATACTCTATTTTTTCCTTATGACTCAAAGTCCAATCCCTACTCTGCTCTTTGCGCTTTTGTGATGGTAATCTGTTTTGCTCCAAGTGCTCCCCTTCTGATTTCAGTACTGAAGTGTTCCAATATGCTTCCTCATTGGCCCTTCTATATTTTCAGTCACCATCATCTACTCTCATAGCCCTCTTTCTATTACTTTCATTCCCTACATCATCATATACACATATATTTTAATCACTAATCACTATTTTGCATTTAAATTATTTTTGAAGGAAATTCATAGTATTCATATAACTTATTGAAATGGAACAGACAAAGTTCACTTTTGTCATTGCACTAAAATTAGTATATGTGCTATGTGCTTTAATCACACCAGCAGGGATGGATATGGTCATTTCATTCCAAACTTGCATTTTTTAAAAGCTTGGTTCTTAGCATAATCATGTTTAAATGAAGATAACATGAAGAGATGAAACCTAAACAAATGACATCATAGGTCTTACTGTAAACTCTGGATTTTCTCCTTACAGTAGTCTCTCTCATTCTCTGTTGTATTATTATCATTATCCAGAAAATCTTATTCCTCAGGTTGTATAAGTAGGTCATATGATCAAGAAAATGGTAACCAAACTTTCATGCTTCAACAGTGTAGCTATGTAAAACTATTTATTTCAAGCAGTTTCTACAAAAAGTGTCGCATTATATGTTCATAAAATATTGTCTATACAACACTCTGCACAAAGCCTGAGTAGCCCTATTCTTACCTTTCATAGTAATTGCTTTGTCTGCCTTCTGTTCTTGACTCTACAGACTGGGCCAGTCAATGACCTACCATGCAGACGAATTTTTACATGGTCTGATTAAATAAGAAGCACAGAGCCAAATATAGAGGTGAAAGCCTTAGAGATCAGGGAAATAGTGATAGCCACCAACCTTACCTCTCCAGCTCCATAGCTATCAAAAGGTGAACTACTTCCTATCTACCTGTGCCTATATTACCTTGCTGTTGTGCCCTCTCATTGATTCTCAGCCCAGCTACCTCACATCCTTGTCACTACCTTTCTGTACAGACATCCAAGTCTCTATGGTTGTTACCAGGGATTAAAGGTATATGTCACTATGCTTGGCTGTTCCCTAGTGTGTCCTTCAACACACAGAGACCCTGCCTGCCATGTGATCAGATTAAGGGCATATGTTACCACGGCCTGATTTTTTGTTTATGGCTTACTATATCCTCTGATCTCGAGGCAAACTTTATTTATTAGCATACAAATAAAATATCACCACATTTCAGCACAAATGAAATATCACCACATTTCCCCTTTTTGTCTAATAAAAATAAAAATAATAAGTGTTGTAACTAATATAAGAAAAACTGTATACAATAAGTACAATAACTATATAATTACAAAAGCAAAAAATACATCAGCAATGTCTAGTCCATTTGCATTTGACAAATTCAGAGAATATATTCCATTACCTATTTTGGTGAGTCCAAAATGTACCTAACTCACTTTCTATCCTAACTTGTATTATCAATAGAAAGCTATCTTATGATAGCTTTAAAACTTATACATTTTATACCTATTAGTGAGATTCTTTCCTGAATTTCTTA
>CABHPQ010159119.1:5164-39988 GCA_902168405.1 Peromyscus aztecus
CACACACACACACACACACACACACACACACACACACACACACACACTTTCCTAGGACAGGGATGTAGCTCACAGTAGAGGGCTTGCTTATAAGAACAAGGTCCTAGGCTCAATGCTCAGCCCTGTCTACAGCAAAATTTCTTTTTCCTATAGTCAATGTATAATTTTCCCGTTTCAATATACAAGTACTGATTACTATCAAAACCCTTACCATTTGAAAAGTCATTTCATGGACTCAGAGATGAAACAGAGAAAATGGGACATCAATTATAGTCTACTCAGATGATTTTCAAAATTAGGGTATTATCTTTCCAAGTTAGTATCACTGTACTCCTCTAAATGAGTACAATTAAGCCTATGATGGAGAACATACAATATGCTTCGAGGCTCAGGCTGTCCTTTAATCAGGATTGAGATTTGCAGTGCTCTTGACACAGAAGGGCGAATCAATCTTTACCTTACAACCGGAGGATCAAATAGAACACGCATGTCTGTGTTCCCATCTCGAGTGATTTGGGGGACACTTTCCAATCCAATGTCACATTGGGCTCAGTTTTGCAAGAATGAAAATAGAGAATTACTGGGCATCTGTATGATTCTTATCTGTTAGATTTTTATGTCGCTCAGAAGTTTGTTGATCTTAACTTTTCATATTATTTCCGATTCGGCAGTTATCAAGCAAATGTCTCTGATAGATGTGCTTGCTATGTGCTTTTGTTATTCCCAACCCTCCAACTCTCACCCCCACTTTTACAGAAAGTCACTTCTGGTAACATTTTCCCCACTGAAATGGGGGAAATTACTTTCTATGGCAACCACCAGCTCTCTCATCTTGACAATGAATCCAGCTTCATCTCATTGATTCTCAATTTATTCTTTCATTCCCAATATATTGTTCTGATTCAGTCTTTTTCATAAATACATTACTTACACAGCAGTATCCTTTTCGTAGCACAGTTTTGTCTATGTGATTTCCATTCTTAACTCCATACATGGATTCTCACTCTCTTTCTGTATTAATTAAAATATTTATTAGAATCTACACTAGGAAAAAAATAGAGTAATGTATGTCAAAGGAAGAAAGAAAAGCAGAGTACAAGTTCAAAGCATTTACAGTCTTGGTATAAAAACTAGTTAATAAATAACCTCAGTAGATGGACACCTGAATGGATGCTCTTAGAAACATATAACCATAGTCCCTGCAGGTGTTTAGGAAAGCTAAACCTGAGATTGAGATCACAGCAGCTCTCTGCCTTTGCTGGTAGACTTCTGAGAACCCTTCCCAAATGATTTCCCAATTATGTCACACAATACTGCTCTTGAATGAAACCATCACAGATTGGCTTGGTACCATAAAACTGTGATACAAAAAGAAGGTTTTTAGTTCATTCAGAGGACTGATCATTCAGGCTGCAGAAGCCCATAAAGAAAGGCGTTACTCATTTGCCAGTACAGTCCTGATCTATACTTCCAATTTAGACTCAAGTCTAGTGTTCAGGATGCTGTAGTATAGATGATTTGTCCTGGAATTGTTTCTTCCTCTTCATCTACCTAAGTATCATCATTAGTGAAATTCTGAATATTCTTTCAATAAATTTTAAACACGGACATTTTACTTTCATATTCTGGTAAATACCTAGCATTTACATAGCTGTTAAAAGATGAAGGAGAGCCCAAGGTCTATCCCTTTTTCTCTCTGCTCACCAGCTTGGCTAGGTTAGAATTGTATTTTTTATGAGTGTAGCTGAACGGTGTGACTCATTTTCTGAGCGTTGCTGCCTGGTGAGCTGGTAGCATGCGGTTTAGCCTTTTCTCCCGGGATTCACGATGCCTGGTCAGATAAGCCTGGAAGTACCAGGGCTGCAAGGCAGCACCAGTTGTTCTATTCATCTGCTCTTGATGTGAATTTCCATGCTCCTCTGGGAGCAGGTGCAAACGCTCTATGTAACATGTTAAGGAGCAGTGAAGCACGAAGGTACCGGGAGGAAGGGAGAAGGGCTCGACACACCAAGGCAGAAAATCAGTGTATCTAAGTAGCTTGTGGAAAAAAAGAGAGGCGTGTTGACTGCGAAGTATTCCCCACCTACTCAGTAACCTTCCAACTGCCACAGAAGCAAACTGAAAGCCCAGATACTTGTCATCCAATGCCAAATACATCAGATAAAAGCTAGCGATATTGTCAAAGTATCTATATATTTATGGATGCATGGATATGTAAATATATATTACTATATAACTCAAATAACACATTATGGCTCGATGATTCATAAATTCTCAGGATACCTGGAAAAATTAATGTTAAAAATTACCACCACATTTCTTCCTCTCCCAATCCCTCCCTCCCTCTCCTTCTTTCTCCTTTTTTGTTTTGTGAGGAGAGAATAGAATACTTACAAACACAGGGAACATCAAAAGTTCCTTCATAATATTAATCAAACCAAAGGCTTACTACAGTCTAGGAA
Organism: Peromyscus aztecus; assembly: GCA_902168405.1. NCBI lineage: Eukaryota > Metazoa > Chordata > Mammalia > Rodentia > Cricetidae > Peromyscus > Peromyscus aztecus. Next base: position 7,627 of record CABHPQ010159119.1, read on the forward strand.
TGAATCTCAGAAGAGTCACTCCCATTACTTATTATTTTCTCGTATTCATTTTAAACGAAAAAGAGCTTATGAACTGCTGAGAATTTTTCTCTAAATCGAGATTTTTTTTTTTTTTTAACTCTCAGAGATTGGAAAGCAATGAACGAAATCACAATGATAAAATACAACAGCAAGTTAGAAAGGAGAAACTATGGCAAAATTCTAGAAAATACAGACTAGGAGAAAGTTTGAAAAACAAAATATAATTAAGTTATACTTACATTTAATTCAATGTGTGTGTGTGTGTGTGTGTGTATGTGTCTGTGTGTGGTGTGTTTGTGTGTATATAGAGCTTTGCTCATCACAACTCAAAAGTCTGTAGGCATTTAAAATTCCAAGAAAGAAAATAACACTTCAATTTGCTGAGTCATTGGGTTTAATCGAAGCGGTCTTGAGAAATTGATTTTCCTAATATTTTGACTCAGAATCACTGGCTTAAGACAATGTCATCTCACTCTCACTTTGACTGAGAAGCAACAATGATGTGACAACCACCATCCGACCGGATAGTTAAATGACAAACTTTATCCAGCGCTCAGCCTTTCCTCTATTTTGTAAAGCATAGAAAGCTCTAGCTGGGATGACCTGGTACATAGAAGCCCATTCCTTCCCAAGAGCAAGAGTCACATTCTTTATGACACTGTCCATGTAAGCTGGACCTGATAGACTCATACCTCGTAGGCATCAACACCACAAGCCACATAGTATGACAGAAACGAACACCCACACCCACTTCATCTGCTAGAGACCACACAGGACAAAGCAAACAACAGATACAAACCTCGTGGAACAGCCTTAATTAAAAGAAATCCATCTCTCTCTCATTCTTTCTAGCCCAAATGCCTAACCTTCATGAGGAAAACACAGAAAAGATCCCCATTTTCTGGTTTTGTCCACCGGCGCCGCCAGGCCCGACGACGCTTTGCAGTGAGGCTGTGTGTTTTTCTGCAGATCCACCCTTGAATGCTAAGTAACTGCTCTGCACACGCCTCTCTCTGCGGAGCTCAGGGAAATGGCAGCCAGAGCAATGAGTGGTTGGCATGGCAACAAGAAGAAAGAAGAAGAAAATCTGCAACCTTTTGTATTGTTAGGCCTGCTTGTTTATTTGCCTCAGGGGCTGATGCGGAGAGCTTTAGTCATTTTGCTGGAGAAACGGCACTGCACTATTTTGCTCTGCACACATTAATAAAGTATGCGCAATAGATCGTATTTTAAGGAGGATCTCAATTTAGAAATGGAGGCATGGAAGACAGAAGGGTAACAAAAAGCAGTTTTCACTTTTCTAAGGTTGAAAAGGACGGACAGAGAGAAGGTTAGAGCTATCCGCTGTTTTCATATGAGTGATGACAACCTTGCCCCTATAACCCCATCCTGCGCTTTCCAGCTCTACTATGGAATCTTTGCAACCATGAATGTATGTGTCTGGGCCCGGGTCTGTCTGTCACGGGGCTGCTTGAGCTATGGGGATTTTAAAGTGTAGAGAAGGCTCTACTGTCTCCTGGGTGGGGGGCAGATCTAGAAAAATAGACATGCGGGGGGGGGGGGGGGGGGGGGGGGAAGGCATTGTAGGGAATGGTTAGGAGTAAGGTAAAGAAATGCCCTTTAGTTTTTGTATTTACCCCAAGTGATATCCAAAAAAGAACCACTTCATTTCAGGACTTGTTTTGTCCAACCATCATGCCTGAGGCCTGTTGAAGTCACCAAAGTCTGCTTGTGAACACTTGCATATTTTGGCATCTATAAATATCTTTTTCCCCCCCTCTGCCTCCCTTCTTTCTCCACTCAGGAGGAAACTGAGAATCGCGCTATGATTTTATGCCATGCTCTAGGAGTTTGAATGTGAGTTCTGTAACAGAAATGTGCACTTTGCCTGCCATGGATGGGGCCTGCTGCAGAGGGGCAGTAGAGGAGCTGTCTTCTACCAGGCAAGAAGCCTGGACCAGGTAGCAAATGCTTTCAGGGGTTGACTACTCCTGAGGAGGGTTAGATAGGAAAGCTCATCTTCTAGATTCCTTCCAAATAACTGTTGTATCATTTGAAAGTATGGCAAGGGAATGGCCAAATTCCATTAATGTTTTCCAATAAAGGACAAATGGTGAAATTTACAAGATTAATTCTGAGAGCCCCCCCCCCCCAATTAACTCTATTTAAAAGAAATCTTAAAAGCCTTGACAGTCAGCAGCCTGCTTAGAAAGTAAATAAATAATAAAGTATACACAAAATTTACACAGTCTTTTCTTGGGAAATGGACAACTCAGAATGAAACCAAGTTGCACAGGGCTCCTGGTCATTGGGCTCTCAATTCAACACCCTCATCTTCTAAATGAGCATCTCTGAATAACTCTTTTAATCAGACTGTGTTCTAATTTTCTCATTTGTTTTTTTTTTAGTTTTCTCATTTGTAAATGGAAACATTAATGATAGATATCTTTGTGGACATCCCAAAATGATAGAATGTGATCAAAGCCATGATGGTATACAAACTGAAGAGCCATGTTGAAGTCTGTGATGCTATACAAATTTCCAAGCTGTCGTTCTAAGTACACAGTTGTCCTTTGGTGTCTTTGAGTGGGGTGATGACTGAAGGACCCCTCTAACATCAAATTCTGTTCTTCAAGTCCTTACATAAAATGCCATGTTTTCATAAAGCCTCTGCAATCCTCCTATATGCTTACACCATCTCTAGACTGTGAATATTACTGGGTACCGTGTATAAATTCTACGTTAATAATGGATATTCCGCATTGTGTAAGGAACAATGACTTGCAGGAAAACACACTGTTATCCTGTCAGAACACCATTTCTTTCTAATTCATTTAATTCACAGTTGGCTCTGTCCATGGATGTCAATAAGGATAAGAAGAGCAGGCTCCAGTTTTTCAAACTACCCTTGGGGAATGAAAAGGAGCCAGAGACTTTTCTATCCCTAGATAGATAATGATATTCAGAGCAAGGTGAGGAATGCAGAATTAATACTTTGTGGATATGGCTTTTACAACCAGAAAACATTATATCAAAATGATTTATTTCATAATTAGACTCGTTAAGGGTAAGATTCAATACCATAGATAACAAGACACCAAATGAAGTGACAATCAGTTATTTTGCCAAATCACGAGCACACTGGCTATGGAAACCGCGTCTCCACATCCTTAAAGCATCATTTGAAAGGTAACTTTTAAAACTTCCACTTCCTACAATGATGTTCTGATCAAAGTTTTATAGACTTTTAGATACAAAGATTTATAGATTTTATAGATACAAATCAACTCTTTTCTGAATTTTTGCAAGTAACCTCATGCTATTTTAATATAAATTCTAATGTAACTTTGAGCCTTGCTCCTGGATAAGAAACTTATAGATGAGGTGTCTAGTTGTCACTCAGATTCGGAACTCTGTGGGGACCAAAACGTATTTCTCTTGCTTTCTTCAACAAAGTGCAAAAGAAAGGAATGGATTATTATAAGCCATTTTTTTCTTCTCAATTATACTTTGGAAAACAATTTAAAAAGAAAAAAAAAACTACCCTTTGGTTAGGCGGCTTGATTCTGAATAGCTTCACATTTTTTTACATGTTCCTATGTGTTCTTTAAAACAGACAAAGAAATGAAGCATCAAAATTAGAGTTGAGAAAATAATTCCACCCATCTTTCCATGGGCATGCACTTACATTGCATGGCAGGAGACAACGTCTAGACAAGAGTAAAGCAGTAAAATTAAAATATTATTCCCTGCTAACATATCCTGCTTTCCAATACTGGTCTCAGTGCACAAGAACAAAGGTTAAGTTGATGATGGATGCTCATCTTTAAAACGTCTCAAAGCCCATAAATGAAAATGAATATTCAAATGGTGCATGAAAGAGAAGAAGGTAGGACACCAGGCTGAAGGAGGCCCAGTGTTAGGAAGACATGATGCTTCCATTCTGTAATCCTGTTTATAGAGATGATTATAAACAAGCTTAGGGGAAAAAAAAAAACTTCTGGAAATGAAGAGACAACCATAGCCAAGAAGAAAGCAGAAAAAACAGTTTTGAGTCAATTTGAGGAATTTCCTGGCTACTCCAAGCATAGCCGAGGACCTCCTTCCCCTGAGGAGTGCTTTATGTGAACAGTTTTGCTTTTGAAGATTATTTTTATGGGGGAAATGCAATATACTTCTGCACTGCAGGCGAGTGAAAAGAAGAATGAACTCTTTGGTCCTTGAAATGTTCACCTCCGAATATAGCGCCAGTTCCCATAGGCCACCATCCTCAAAGCATAGCATTTTAAAAATTCCTTATTGAGATTTAAGAGGATTTGCTTATACAGGTGATGATTTACACCACATTTTAAAGGAAGTTACCCATAAAACATCCAAGAGAACAGCTATTTTACTAAACTTGTTTGGAAAGAAGCTGATTGCGTACTAACATCATTGGAGCATTCTTTGTAAGTATGAGGAAACCAAGTTTTACATTCCTTCTCTCCCTACAGCTTTCCACACTTGCACATCTTAGGGATTCAATAATTGGTCTGTTATTTTTAGAAGGAGTTAGTTTAAAAATCACACCATAGTTTAGATTGAAAACATCACTATGGCAACCCACAGATGATGCTGTCCCACCTCTGTCACTGTGAGCATACATATGAACACTGAGAGATCAATTTCTGCAGGATAACATAAGACTCATTTAATACGTGTTGAGATGAGTCCACCATAAACACTGGATGTTCCTGACACCATCACTCAAAAGAAATACCAGTGAGTTGAATTTAATTTATATTATCTTCTCAAGGAAGCTGGCAAGTACATATTGACCTGACAAATAGATTTTTCTGATGCTGTTAAATACTTCATTAAGACCACTGAATAAATAGAATATCAAATGATACTAGTTGTCCATGGCTTGAACAAGCATACTATACACAGTGATTTTTTTTTCTATATTGCAATGTATTGCTCCATGGTAGTCAATAAGGGCCATGTGTTGAGTATCGAAGAGACCAAGCTAGACTGGCATGGTGGTGCATACATATCTGTAATCCAGTCACTTGGGAGGCTGAGATAAGGGGATAACCTTGACTTTAAGTTGAGTCTGGACTATGCAGCGAGTTCAAGGCCAGCTTGGGTTATAGAGTGCTACCCTGCTCGAAAACAAAAACAAACACCAAAAACAAACCAACAACAATGCAACAACAAAGGTCTCTAAAATCAGGGGACAAAAGGATAGTTTTCAAATTAACTTGAAAAAGACTGTCTTTGCCTTTGCCTGATCATTCAACCACTGGCCCAACACACATTTATTGAACACTGCAGCTGCAAAGCCAGGGGCTGCAGGATGGGATGATAAGGAAACTCTTGGTCTGCACCATTATCTCTTTCCTTCCTTCTAAGTATGATGCTGTAGCTGGTGTTCATCCTCTTTTGCCTCAAACCTATCAGGGTCCTTTCAGTGGGGAGTCCCACCCTCATCAAGTTCCACTGCACTCAGCCAGAAATCAAAAGTCCTTGTTCAAGGCTGTCACCACCACTGCCACCCACAATGATGGTAACTAATAGACACTATGTCCTGGAGCACTGGCTTTATACACTTTGTACTGTTTTACAGTCTTCACTGCAACCATGAAAGGCAAGCATAGCTTCATTCCATTTCAATCACAATGTCTTATTAAGATGTCTGTCTCCTTGGAGCACTACACAGCTTCTCAATTTCCTGGTTCAGTCAAGAGATACTGCCATCCTCTTTTCCCATGCTCATGGAATTCTGCAGGGCTTTTATGGAATTCTCAGAGGCCTTGTATCAGAGCAACTGGAGAAGACTGAACTAAGTGAAGAAGACACAGTCTTTAAGAAGGAGACAGAGTGTGCTAATGGTGAAACAGAACCACCACAAGCTAATGGCTTCTGCAGTGTTTGGCAGACCGAGTTACCCTGTACTTCACTGAATAGTTATACTCTCTTGCTATATCCCTGGGAATTTATTTGGCACTTCAGGACACATTTGGGAAAATTTGTCCTAAGTAAAAACAATCCCTTTTAAACGTTGCCTTTCCATACTTCTCATTTGGCACTTAACACCCCATGATTTGTATGCAAATTAATTTACTTAGAGGTCATATGCCATGAGACCCTTGGATCCACAGAGTCTGGGCATAGGATTTTGTGTGGAAGCTAATACAACAAACACTAAGTATGTAGAAAACACCCCACTAAACTTGTGTTTAAAAATTTATACTGTGTATTATAAATTTTCTTCTGTCACCTAAAATGTCTTCACTATTTCCTCATTAAAATCAGACATGCATATATATGTATATGCATGTTTACACATGTGTATACACACACACACACACACACACATACACATACATAATTTGTACCAAGAACCTTGTGCATGCTAAGTATGTGCTCTAACACTGAGTATACCCCCATACCTTACATGTAAGGTATTTTGACCAGAGTGTATAGTGGATAAGCATCACAGTTTAATTGATGTGGCACAAAAATCGATCTTCAAATAACTAAGGGATGGCTTTGAAGGGGACAGTGCAGCTGCCTCTTTATTCAACCACTTGCAATTTGTTCAATTTTTTGAAGAAGCAATCCGTTGTATGTAAGTTCTAATAGATAAACTTCTGAATATCAGAAAAAAGGGAAATGGTTGATGAAGAATGCTATATTGTAATGTTTCTTTTCATTTATACTTTATACTTATGGGGCCACTTAGGATAGTATCAGAGTACTTTAAAAAGAAGTACACAAGAGTTAGTTATATTGGGGGCTGGAGAGAGTGCTCAGTAGAGCACTGATTGCTCTCCCAGAGGACCCAAGTTTTATTCCCAGAACCACATGGTAGTTCACAACCATCTGTAACTCCAGTACCAGGGTATCCAATACTCTCTTCTGGCCTCTGTGGGCACTGCCTGCATGTGGTACAAACATATATGCAGGTAGAATACTCATATACATAAAACAAAAATAAAGATTAAAAGTAAAAATTATCAGTGATATCATATTGTTCTTTCAGCCTCAGGGTATTGATTTTTAGAAAGCTGAGAAACAGTGAAAGAACCCTATATTTGAACATGCATGCTCATCTCCCTTCTCCTCTCTCCTGCTTCTTTGGAAGGCTGATGAGATGGTTCGCAGTTCTTTCTACACTAAAAGGAAATATGCTACTAATCAATCCATTGGACTTAGTCAGGCCCAATGTGACTCAAAGTAATAAGAACAAAACATTGTTATTTTTTTCTCTAGTGGGTTAAAATACTGACAGTTCATGGCAAAATATACATATGCTGAGTATTTTGCCTATAAAGATTAGGGAAGTAAAAATTAAGGTGAGAAACAAGATCAAGACGACAACCAAGTTGGGGGAAGTCAGGCTAACTGCCACGGTGCTTGATGCTTGCTTGACTTGCTAGGGCACTGACTTCTCCTGACCAGACTCCAGTCCTTGCAGAGTGAAAGGACCAGCTGCTGCAAACTAATTCACTTTCAGAGTAACCGGACTACAAAGCACAAAGAAATCCTGGCGGCCCTCAGTTACCTGCTGTTTCTCTGTCAGCCGAGGTCAGCTCTCCGTTGATGCCGTTCTCTTTGGTCTCTGAATAGGTGCCCTGTGACCCGTGCTCCCCAAAGGCGCCCTCCTCCTCCTCTCTGTATGGAAATCCATTGGCGCTGCGGCTCAGCCCTTCCCCTGCCCCGCCTTGGTCCTTCATCTCTGGAGGGTGAGGGTGTGCAGCTGCCTCGGTCAGTGAGGCTGACGTCCAGTGTGGCGCCTTTCCATCGTCTTTCCGCTCATCAGCCATCCTTCAGAGCTTTGTACTGTCTCCTGAAGACAGAATGTGTGTGTGTGTTAGTTATCACTTTGGGCAATCTCCTGATCTAAAAATGCATCAGTAGTAAAGTAGAGGAAAATTTGAGGTCAAATCAGTGGCTTACTTTATCGATAACCATTCTTTAAAAAAAAATTAACATGTTACCAACACAATTTTTACCTTTACATTGTCTTTGCAAAGAATTTTTGGAATGTTCCATGAAATCATATATATTTTTAATGCCCCCCAAAACAACAACAACAACAACAACTGTACCTCAGAACCCATCTTAACCAATGTCTTTGACATACAGTCTAAATATTGATGCGTTAGTCAAAGAATTGTGCATTGGGGAAATTTGCAGCATGAGAAAAATAAGAAAAAGGCAGGAAGGGGAATGTCTAGAGGATATTAGATTATCAGGTAAACTCAACTACCCTTTAAAAATACAACTCCCAAGAGAACCTGAAGAGAAAATGGCCAGTACTTTCACTTCAAAAGTATTCACGTCAAGCCACTTAGATATAGTTTTCTGAGTACTATGATGTAACGAATGAAGGCTATTGACTAAATTTTTCAATAAACATTTCTTAACTCTACCTATAATACAAGAGGGTCTGACATTTTTCTACAGCACAAATCTTACAGATAAAAAAAAATGAAAACAATAGTGTTAGAATTACGTTGTGCTTAATGATCTCATTTCACTACTAAGTCAAGTAGGATCTGAAAATGCTACAGCATTGACGTGAGCGAGGAAGCTGTGAATTACAGAAGAGGATGGATTCACTGTGGAGGAGGCATTTTCTTAACCTTAAGTGAATGGAAGATACCGTATGACCTTCTCTTCCATGCGGATGCTACTAAGTTTAGAGATGTAACTGACAGGGTGATTCACCCCTCCATTTGGAAAGCTCTTGCCGGTGATGTAGTTTTATTGATGGCTTATCGTTCCCACACCATGGATGACAACATACGTAATGACTTTCTCTAATGGAAACCAAGAGCACTATTTTTTTTTTTTAAGAGTAACCAAGGTGAAGACTTCCAAACAAACCAAGGCAGTGTTTGGGAGAAACTACTTCTTACTATTGGCTGTTTAGAGATCCCACATATAAACTAAACTGTTGTGGATTAAGCTTTCCTACCAGATTCCTAAGAACCAGTTGTTTGTTTCTCAATTTATATTTACTTATTATTTGTGTGTGTGTGTACATGCATGTATGCGTCAGTGTGTTCATGCATATGTTAGAGCACAACTTTATGGAGTCGGCCGGCCCTCTCCTTTCACCTTTATGTGGGTTCTGGGGACTGAACACAAGTTGTCAGGCTGTCTCTGTTGGCTAACGAGCACTTTCACTTGCTGAGTTATCTTGCTGGACCTTTCTTTCTTTCCCAAGTTGTTTTTGCTCAGAATTTTACCACAGCAAGAAAAATCAAACTAGGGCAGCAAAGAAACAGTTTGACAAAAAACTCAAGAAAAGCTCCATTCATGGCTTTAAAGCAAGTGTATTCCAATTTTCAATTACTTAGACTTTTTTTAATTTAACATGTTAATTAATATATGCCCCTGCAGAGTAGTTTTGTAGCTTATGGGTAGGTCTTCCCATTATCAGTGCTAAAAGGGATGAAGTGGACTAGAACTTTCCTCTTAGGATTCCTATACAAACACATACTTCATTGTTTGTCTTTGGGTTAAATATTGGAAAGAGCACAAAATATTTAGTCATCAATTATAGTTATTAGCAGGCAGCATTAAATACTGTCAGAAACTGGCAAAAGGGGAAGCTGGGAAAGTCTAAAGGAAAACTGTATTATGTGTCAGATTGAGACAGACAAGTCTCAGTTTTTATAGTACCTTGGCACAGGTACTTTAGGGCATTTTCTTTGAGACATTCTGCCCTATCAGTCATGAAGCATGCAGTTCAATCCAAACAGAGGGCATATAATTTTGTTCTGCTACTTATCTAGAGAGGAATAAAAGAATCAAACAAGCAGTTTCATAACAGAATCAAGCAAATGAATATTGCTTCTCTTTTCATGGAGGCTCATTACTGCTCTGTATAGTTACTATCCAATCCCAATACCACACAAGAGAAACTTGGTTTGATCTCTAAAGGTATCACAATTTTATGTAGCACATATTTATGTATTCTAAGGGTGTTTCTAACTTTAAGCATTTGCTGATAAATGGCTTAAAACCCAAAATTGCTGCCCTTTGTCTTCCATGTAATATCAAAGGTAATGTTCATAATGACATGAAAAAAAATGAAGCTGAAAACCTGGGTATTTGTTTTGGATCCCTTCTGCTTTTCTCGGGCTGAATATAGAATACCTACAATATTATCAGATGACTCATTCTTCATCACACACCACGCTAATTAAAAATTAGTATAAAGAAAGTTAGTGGGCACAGAAGACATTAATTCTGATGATGATAGACATGGAATATAAAACCTCCCAGTGTTAGGTTATTGTTAAATCTGGATAATACAAATGAGTCATAATTCTAAGCAGGCTGGAAATGCTCACTAAATGCTGCCACACCATCCAATGTAACTCATCATCCCAAACTGATTAATGACTTTTCTACTGTGACTTTGGTATACAACATATATTTCACAACTATGTAATACATCTAGGCCCTTTTATATATTTTACACATAGAAGATCAAGTACCTCTCAGAAATAAATAGTCTAAATGCTATAATCTAGAACTCTAGCTCTACTAATGGTATTTAATTAAGGATTTGCACTTAGATGCTAGTTCTCTGCACTGAGATAAGTAATAGGTCTCCAACAAGAAAACTAAGATTGAATCATAGCTCTACGAATTACTAAATATGTCAACTTACACATGGCATCAAACTTGGAGGGTATAATGAACTACTGAAGCAATGAATCGATAAGATTTGATCCCTATATCACTACTGTTAATGTTGAAGTTCGATCATCATGACTTTAATAATGTTTTAAACTAGTATAAGTCAGGATATAAAGCTTAGGAAGGAAATTATAAATTGGACTTTTGAAAGTGGATGATTTCATTTCAAAGATACCCAGCATCAACTGTGATCCAAGGACTGTCAGACTCTGTTGAGTATCACATAACAAAAATCAAATCTTCTCTGGGTACAAATGTGACGAAAATCATATAGAATTACAGATATTCCAAAGGAGATTTATAAGCCATGGGTGTTACATCACCATGAGATGAGGAGCTTTTAACTCCTCAAGAGGGGGAAGTCATTGGCTGGTTCATAAGATTGCTACTATCAAAAAGAATGGTCAGCCCCTAAGGATAAAAGGCCCTGGGCATTTCTTTCCTGGAGGTTATGGCATCTGTAATCTTAGAGACCATGTTATTTGACAAAATGAGGTACTCAGCTTAAAAACAAGATTCTAAAAGTTGGAGAAGGAAATGACAGTTCTTAAAAACACAGGAAAAAATAATAAAGGGATGTAAGCTTACCAATAAAAATGTTTTAGAACATAAATTCCAAATCTGTAAACTATGATTTTCATGAATTGGATCAGCTTGTGGAAGACAAAGTCTTGGTCAATGATGAGAAAGAGCACTTGCTCTCAGCCTCGCTCTTATCATTCCATCTTAGTTTGTCTCTTTAAAAAGTATATATATATATATATATATATATATATATATATATAATGGATTTTTTTATTACTCTCTCTCCCACCTAATCTTACTTTCCTCCTATGCCTTCATGCCTTGTTCCTGCCTACCAGTCCCTTTCTTAGATTCATGACTTTTGGGTTGTGTTTGAGCCCCATTTAGTTTAATCAGGGTGATCTGTAGGACCCTTGGATTAGAACTATATTTTGGAGCCTGGTAGGATCATTGATGACTAAACAACAAGGCAGTGACTCCACCTCTCCCTGTAAAATAGTTAAAATACTCCACCTCTATCAGATAGTTCAGCAGTGATGTTCCCTGAGCCCTTCCTCTACCCATGCCTAGTTGTGCACAGGCTTGCCCACTCATGTGCAGAGCCAGGTATCTGCAGCTGCTGTGAGCTCCTGACTGTAATTATTATGTTTTGCCCAGAAAATGGAATTTTTGCACTTCTTCTTCCTGTCTCTCTCCTCGTACATTCTTTCAGTTCCATCTTCTGCAATGTCCAGTGAGCCTGAGAGGGGACAGCATAAATGTTTTGTTTAGGGCTGAGGACCCAGTCATTGTTTATGTTTAGCATCTTGTGAAACTATGAGTTACTTCATTTATTGACAGTCACTGGAAAGCAAGGCTTCTTTGATTAAGGTTGAGTAGAAGTTTTCAAATTTAAACATAAATATTTCAAAAGCAGTTTGAAGCTGTGTTAATTTAGCTAGCCACCATATTAAGATCCCTACTAAGGCCTATGGCTCCACCTACCATGGGTTTCTGATCAGGCTCACAGTACTAGGCATGCATTCCCGCCTGTAGAGTGGGCTTCAAATCCCAAACAGAGAATGATTGGTTACCCCTATAACATTATTGACACTAGTTCACACGTGGGCACATCTTGACTGGAAGGTTGGTATTATAGTTCACAGGTAGGTAAGACTTTCTCGACACACCTTTTCTTTCTTTCCCAGTAACCTTTATAGAACCTTCTAGATCCATGAAATCTAGCCAGCAAGAAGGAAGTTTCCACATCAGTTCTAGTTTGATTTATTTATATCATGTAACTAAGGTGTATAGTATCTTCAGCAATGGGGTCTTACCATCTAGCTCTGGTGGGCAGTCAAAAGGACTGGCAAGAGCCTCTCTTGTTTGGGAAGCTTCTGGGGCTCCTATAATCAATTCAAAAAGTGATATCCCACATCTGGTATTTTGTTTAATAATTCACTAGGAATAGCTTTTCCCAGTCATTCTGGGTCTCTCCCTTCAAACTCTTTTTAAAATATAAATTGTATTTTTAAATTTAAATTTAAGATGGCAGTCTTTTGATGAGTAATTCTCCCTCTAAGATAGAGCCAGGGGAATGAAGTTTTGCTTCTAACATGTTAAGATTACAATCTTACGCCACGTCTAGTGGATATAACCAGATGCAGACCACCATTAGTCAGAGCATTTGTTGTTTGCGTGTTTTGAAATTCATCTACTCTTTGTCAGTGCTTGTGATTGAGCAAAAGTCAAATGGCCATTCTGTCATGAACATGACAAAAATCAATCATTGTTTAGTATGATGGAAGACTGAACTGATGGTGGTAAGATGTCCACTCTGATTACAACTCTAATTCATCAAACAATTAATTAGTTTACTCTCCAAAACATTAAAAGAAAAGGCTTAGTGTATCTGGGAATTGAAAAGATGTTTGAAACAATGCTGTTGTAGGAGGTTGCAGAAAACAACAACAACAACAACAACATACATCTTGATATGTGCTGTAAGGGAGATGGGGAGAGTTTTAGGCACGCATAGAAAACTTTTATTACAGCACCTCCCATGACGGGCAGCATCTGAACGTAAAGCATGAACAGGACTTAGCAGAAGATAGGTCAGGAAACTTAAAGGGAGAATGCTGATGCCCAAATCCATTTTCATCCACTTTGCTTTGTCTTTTAAACCTTGGGCTGGGGAATAATTTTTGGAAAGACACTCTAACGGGCACTTTCCCAGTATTCTCATTACACGATTCTTCACTCCAGGTTAGAAGTTCTTCACTGTCCCATCTGTCTCCCTCACTAGGCTGGGAGTTCCTGGTGGCAGGCTGCATTTAATTCATCTCTGTACTTACAGCACCTGGTCCACCGGCACAAAGGAGGCTAAAGAACACATGTCTACTAATGAATGAAGACAGGACAGATGTAAAGCATCGATTGTTCCCTGTAGCCCAGAAGCGAAGGAAGACATAGGAAAAATGAGGCGAAGGCAGAATCATAAGAGATGCACTAAGTCACACCCAGCCTCTGTCCTGGAGGGCCTCAGCATCTGTGAAAGATGGGGAAGAAGGGTGTGGCTTATTCAGGTTTATTATTTAGAATGAAGCAATAATGGACCAATGAAATGTGAACTGGAGGAAGACATGACTAAGCATGGAGATGCTCTTAGAGACAGTTGCTTTAGAAAAAGGACAAGTGGACCTGAACTATGACAGTGTGTTTGAGATGCAACTGGGCTGGATTCTATGTGAGGAGCTAAACTGATAATGAATTAATTAACAAAGCCTAACCTCAAATTGCTATAATCTGTTAAATAGATTTGTTTTTACAAAACTGCCTTGTAAACTAATGTCTTCATGTTGAATTGTCTATTATCTAACTACATAACTTATTGATTTGCTTTCACAAGAAGAGAATAAAATATTATCTTTCATACTACATTGAAAGGTGTTTTCATTATTAATATTTTAAGTCCTATGCCAATATTCTGCTTCACTTTCAGTGAAGCAAGAGTTCTGCTTCACTGAAATTAATTATTGACTGTCTTAGTTTTCAATGAGCTATAGAAGTTTTTTTTTAAATTGTTGTTCAGTGTGAGTCTGATGAGGTTATTTAGAATGTCACTTGTTTTCAGATGTGAGACTAGGCTAAACTTGTGCGTGTGGACAGACATGGTCAGAACTGCATTCAAATGGTAAGGCGCTGGAGCAGGGAAATAAAGGTTGTGAGCAAAGTAGGAGACAGCTCAGGGGCTGTGGAACTGGATCTTTCTCTGAAAGGCACTGATTTACAAATTGCTTTAATGAGATTCTCTTGAAGCGTTCATTTAATTTTAAGATTGTTATCAATGTGGTTATTGTGCTTTCTCAAATTCATTCAATAAACATTTATTGCTTACCAGTTTTATACCAGAAATTCTGTTATGCCTCACGAATAAAATGCTGATTAACATATGGACTCTCTCAATAAACAGCTCACACTCAATTGTGGAAGACAGAGGAGTCTGAAGTCTTCAATCATAGTAAACACAGTAATGGAGAATGAACAAAGAAATATCAATTTTCCAAGTCATTATTATAAAAAAAACTATAGGCACAAACTAGTGAGTTTACATACATTTATATATGTTATATACATATATATTAGAAAATATACATTTTAATAGATGCTACACTATGGCATGGATGGAGGGTTAAACCCAGCTAGTGATAGCAGACACTGGCTTCTAGAAAGGTCTTTTATATGACTCTATAAGCCATATAAAAGTGAAGTTTGAATTATATAAAACAGCAAATTCTTTTATTTCTTATTTGTTATGGATTTGGGGCAGACTGTGTGCTGTGGTGTGCTTGCTGCTGGCTGTAGTTGTGACTCACAGGAATTCTGAGATAAGTTGAAAGTTGCCTTGCTTACTACATCAGTGAGTCCAGCCTGAAAGGATGCCCATAAAAATCCTTATCATTTGGAATTCCCTCACAACTCAGGTTGGATCCAAATGGGTCAGCCTTCACATACAGTTTGACTCCTCTCTTTGAACAGACGTCTTTGTGCCCTGGAGTGAATTCTAGAAACAAGGTCAATTTTTATGGCTGGCTACTTGCATTCTGTCAAACTTCTGAAGCGACAGAATGTGACATAAAATATTGAAAACCCCCAGGCCTGAAATGTATATAATTAGTCCAAGGTTATGAGATGGTAAAATATTTTCAAGTAAATGGAAAAAAAAAAACACTTCTAGACAGTAACAAATACTATAGAGAAATATATTATTCTTTTAAAAGACAACATGTTTCATTTACTTTTTATTAAGCACAGCAATGTTATGAGAAAGAAAAGGAGCTGGGTGGTGGTGGCACACACCTTTAATCCCAGCACTCATGAGGCAGAGGTAGGAGGATCTTTGTGAGTTCAAGGCCAGCCTGGTCTACAGAGTGAGTTCCAGGAAAGGAGCAAAGCTACGCAGAGAAACCCTGTCTCGAAAAACCAAAAAAAAAAAAAAAAAAGAGAAAGCAAAGGAAATTTAGGCTTTTAATGGCAAGAGAACATGGCAGCTGAGGCTGGTGAGATTCCTTCGGCAGGTTAAAGATATGATTGGCGACAGAATCGTTGGACAGGAAAGTCAGAAAAGGCCTAGTGTTTTCACGGATGCTGAGTGTCTGAACTTAGGCCCTCATGCTTGTGTGACAACCCTTCTCTCCAGTTGCCTAAATAATCTTCAGTTTCAAGGATGGATTGGGGCGGTGACCTCGGAGGAGCAACGGGTGTGAATGCTGCTATCTCTGCAAGGTACGAAAGGATGCTCCATTAAGGAGGAGAGTATTGCGTGGAGCAAGGATGCTCCTGAAGGACCAGAGTCTGTTGTGGGCATAGAAGCCACGGGGCGCGGGAGAATGAGCTTCCTGTGTGGGAGGCTGGCTTTAGACAAAGGCAGGGTGCTAGGAGAACCGTTTCATAGACCATTTGGTCCAGCGTTTAGATTTATCTCAAAATATAACAGCTTCTGACAGGGTAGTGTTGACCTTTGAAAGAATCACGTGGCTGCTATGTGGGAAAGAGAGGGGGCCGTAGTGGAGCGACAACAGAAACCAAGAGTTCAGTTCGGAGGCCCTCGCGGTTATCCCAGGAGACACGACAGCGACTCTGACGACAGGATGCTGAGGACGCCTGGGAGAAGGTGGCGGATTCCCGATGCCAGGCCCATTAACCGGAGAACGGACTTCTTGAAATCAAAAAAATTACAGTGGAGCGAATAAGGCTGAGTATGTTTTTATCCAAGCACAAATATTTCAGTTTATGTTTTTGTTTGCAGGACCGGGGATTGAACACAGGACCTCATACATGTGAGGCAAGTACTTTATCACTGACTATAGCCCCAGCCATTAACAAGTATTTTATATTATATAATATAGTTACTCCACTCTACCTTAAGAATATTATATTTATAAATACCAGTGAGTTTGCTACTTTCCTGCAGAGCTTCATTGAAAAACGCGCCTGCCTCTGTGCTCTGTTCCAATAGTATTTTCTCAGTCTATACAAAAATCCATTATGTAGGCATGTGTGACATTTTAGATATTCATGGTTTGTATAGGGCACTGTAATTTGAAAATTCCTCTTGGTTTGTCAACAAAGTTTCCTTGAACATTCTTATTTCCCCAAACAAGGCTCACTATAATTGTAAATATATGCCCCCCAGTCAAAACCCATAGAGACTTAACTAAACATTGCTCTCTGGTAACAAGAACTCACAGAGCCACAATGCTGTGCCACTGAAAAGGTCTTTTGTGTTTTTCTGCCCTTTGCTCTCCATTCAGGATTGATGACTACTGGATCTTGCCTCATGCTTTGCTCACAGTGAGTCTAAATGACTCAGGCTCTGGCACCCGCTCACTGAAGTATTTGCTTTAGCGAATTCTCAATTTCTCTTCCAGAGATTACAGCTGCCTCTGAATCAAACTGCCTTCTGTAGTAATTACTGAGCACAACTGGAATCCTTGACATTCATTAAAAAAATCAGTGCAGGTGGGAGCGAAATGAGTAGGAAAAAAAAATTACAAGACATTATCACGGTTAGACACATCATCATACTTCTTAGGAGGAAAGATTTGACAGACACACCCAGCAAACATCAGCCTCCAACTTCAACCATGTGGTTTTCACTCACTGCTTCTCAAACTTCTCACAGTTGGAAGCACCAATCTGTCTTTCCTCATCTACTTTAGCAAATAGCCCGTTCTCTTGGGATTTCTCTATTTTAAATGTTCTTCAGTGCCACGCGTATGTGATTAAAGTGTCACCAACTCTCAAAGGGAGTAGAAATTTTAACTGTTGGGGAATAAATAGTGATCACACACTGACTGTGAAGCAGTTACTCACAAACCCCCTAGAATTCCATAGTCGGAGGAAAGTAACACTCTGTGATGGAATTCGTTCACAAATAAGCTTATTTGATGGAATACTGAGGTGACAGAATTACTTTTGTACAACACTGAAACAATACTGTGCTGGATAGTGTTATGCCAACTTGACACGAGCTAGACTTCTCTGAAAGGAGGGAACCTCAATTAATAAAAAATGCCTCCATAAGATCTAGCTATAGGGAATTTTCTGAATTAGTGATTGATACGGGAGGGCCCTGCCCATTGTGGGTAGCACCATCCCTGGGCTGGTGGTCCTGGGTTCTATAAAAAGCAGGCTGAGTAAGCCATTGGGAACAAGTCAGTAGGCAACAGCCATCCACAGCCTCTGCATCAGCTCCTGCCTCCAGGGTCCTGCTCTCACTGCTTCTGATAATGAATTGTTATATGGAACTGTGAATGAAATAAATCCTTTCCTCCCTAAGTTGCTTTTGGTCATGGTGTTTCATCATAGAAAGAGTAACCCTAAGACAAATATTAATTTCTTATAAATAATTGGATACAATGGCACTTGCCATGTGTTCATTACCATCCAAATACATAGTGCCGATGAAACAAATGCAAAATATGACAGGTGACTTTGTGATTACTTGGGAGGTCATCAAAACGTAAAAAAAAAAAAAAAAAATCTTTACATTTTTAAAAAAGTGCTGAATAGTGTGGGTATTTTCCTCATTAGTCTACCTTTACTCTACTTTTCCTTAAAAACACACATTCCTCTTAAATTCAGAGTGCTTTTATTTGATACTCCAATTCATGGTTCTAACAATGAATTTAACCATCAAACTATAAATATTTATTCATTCTACAATGAAGCTTTGAAAATAATTAGTAAGTTAATTCCCTTAACTAAAAGTTATTGTAGTAAGTGAACAGCAATACCAGACATCAGAGTTTGTTAGCTGTTATCGTTGGAACAACTTTAAAGAAACATATTGGTGTACTGTTGTAGGAATTAACTTTGATAGACTGATTTGCCTGTTACATTTACTATTTTGACTTGATATAGGAATTATGATTTAGTATTGTGTCTGCATAGTGGGACTGACATCTGGCTTTGTCATCACTTAAGCTATGTGACCCATGTATATAAAGGTCCTGCTTCATAGATTTCTACTAGAACTCAGATGTTTTACTAGCAGTTTATGGAGCCGCTTTCTTCTTATTCTGAGCACTTAGGTAGAGTGCCCTTCTCTGCCCAGATGAATGAGAAAAAAAGCACATGAGTGGAAATGCAGCCCTGGCCTGTATCTACCTGCCATGTACTTCTTGGTTTCTGCTCTTCCATCAGTTGATTATAGATGATGATGAAGCAAAATCACAAACGGCAGGAGCCTGGGTCCTTGGTTGACTACAAAGATTACCTCCCACCCCAAGCAGTACTGTTGAATGGGGCCAAAACAAAGCAATGACAAAAAGTTCCAGAACTCCTTCTTAAAGCATTTAGCTAACCTGAATAGCATACTTGGTCTGGAAAAAACTATAATGCAATCTTTCTGTTCGCTTTAGAAAACAAAAAGTGTGTGTGTGTGTGTGTGTGTGTGTGTGTGTGTGTGTGCATGCACGCACTCAAATGCACACTCTCGTGCATGCATGCACATATATGCTGGTGCCCTCAGAGACCAGAAGAGAGTGTTAGATTCCCCCAAATGATCTAGACCTTGCTATGTAGGCAAAGATGACCTTGACCGTTTGATCCTCCTGCTTCTACCTCCTAACTGCTGGGATTACAGGAGTGTACCACCATGCCTGGAAAATGCAACCTTTAAAGAAGTTGCTTCTTCTATTTTTTTGAGATTATAATAGAATGCAACATTTACAAAGGAGAAGACCAAGAGCAGTGACAGTATTAAACAAAACACTTCAAGTCACCCTCCCCAGGGTGCTGCCTGCACAGCCTGTCCTCACAGGCACGAGAAGAGCAGTGGGTGTTGGCGTGGGAGAAGTGAGAGCAAACAGGGAGAAAGGGTATTTCTCTGATTTGTGCTCCTCTGCTCTTGGGTGTAGCTGGAGTGCAGATGCTCCATGCTTTAGGTGGGTTCTTTCTGGAATGTGTGCCATAGGGAGGACAGAATTTGCAGTCACTTTCCTAGGAGCACAGTTTTTTTTTTTAAATTTTTTTCCCAAGGACTTGGTGAAAGCATCCAGTTTTCTAAAGTGAAGCAAAGACAGAACCTTTACCCATGCCTGTCGCTGTGACCCTCCTTCTATCTGCCCTCCTTACTGCTTTAGGTGACTCTCTGTTTTGTTAATCTGCCTGAATGTAACACTAGAACATTTTCCTGCCTTTTACAATACCCTGTTCCAATAATAATAATAATAATAATAATAATAATAATAATAATAATAATGATAATAACAACAATAATAATAATATCCTGCAATCTCAAAATGCCAGCCAGTGTCATCCTATTTTTTCTCTTTTTTAGGGAGGACTATGAATATACTCTTTCTCCTATCTAAAACAACAACAACAACACCACACACGGGAGTGTGGGCACCCACACATGCACCCATTTAACAAACACAGACCCCGAGAAGAGTGTCAATAAACCACCATCCATAAAATCTGTAGTCACTTCTCTATTACTTCCTTATTGATTACATGGACTCTTTTCAATCTTTTGTTACTCAGTAACAAATATTAACAATGTTTTAAATATTATCTACTACTATTGTTGGGAAGGCACAACTACAGGAAAGGTGAAATCTTTGTCTTTGAGAACATGACCAAGTCATGGAGACAGAGATGGAAATGGTAACGTATCACATGTGATTTTTCTTTAGTCTAAGACTGTTAAAAGATGATGCATGTGTCTTATTAACCAGAGACACAATACAAATTATTATTAATACAAATTATTTTTAGGACTATTCGCAGTTTGTGTAAACTTTGAAGAGATAGATAAAATTTAGAAGAGAAATGGGGGCCTTCAAATAGAAGGAGCACAATGAATAAAGACAATGATAACAATGGAAGGTGTACATTTAACGAGGAATCAACAAGTATTCTACTGTGGTTGGAAGGGGAAGAAACAATGGTATTAGTGAGGGAGGGTGTGTGTGTGTGTGTGTGTGTGTGTGTGTGTGTGTGTGTGTAGAAATTGTTCAGAGATATCTGCCATGAGCTCTGTTTGGGTTTGTTTAGGAAATTTTTATATGGGAAAAAGAAACAAGGTGATGTACCCTCAGCATTCTGTGGTCATAGCACAGAGAGTGGCATCTATTTATAAGGATCAGGAAAGTGGCAAGAATCAAGGTCATTACATGATTCAGACAAACATATTGGAAGCCTGGCCTGAGGGGATAAAATCTGGGAGATTTCTGAGATCACAGAGCCCAGTTAAATGAGAGAACCAAAGGAGAGGACGGATGATGTCAAATTACAACTCATCACTTGAATATAGGCTAATTTAAAAATAAATTCTTTGACTTCTATCATGGTGTCTCAGTAGGCAACAATGGAGATGCATAAGGCATTGATAGCCAGAAAAAGTTCAGGAAAGTACAGCTGGAGGTGGGAGCTGGGCAGTTACTGATGTTTTCATGCCCCTTGATGCTCACTAATAATTCGTTGCATTTAATGCTGTAAATTCTTCATTCTCCTCGACTCAATGCATGCCTCTGTAAGAGCACTCTTGGTTCACCTTAGGCATGAGACCTCCTTCTATACTATGCTAAACTCTTCTGTTTCTCTTCTTCCCTCACCCACAATGTGAATGGTCCTCAGTGTTCTTTGCTTTTGTTAAGGCACCATTTTCTCCATCTCTCTGTAGTCCCAACATTTCATATATTCGGTAAGTATATACATCCTCAGTCCACAAATCCATTCTTACCTCACCACTAGCTACAGATTCCATTTTCTACAAAGTTCTTATCACCATTACATGAGGTGCATGCCAATGGTGGAAATCTCAAATTTTCTTCTTCAGAGTTGACCCTTTAATCCATTCTGCATCGTTGCCATCTAGTGAAGCTTCACAGGGCAAATTATCCTGCTCAGAAACCTTTGAGTTCTGAGATAAAATGTCACCCTGTAGTCATAGCCTAGGCTAGCCACAAATTCACCACAATCCTCCTGCCTCAGCCTCCGAATGATGACTGAAAATTGCTCCAGTGAGCAATGAGGGGGAAATGTTTTGTTTTGAAATAAGGCAGCCAGGATGGCCTTGAATTCCTGACAATTCTCATACCTCAGCCTCCCAAGCACTGGGACTCTAGGCATGACACTCCACAGCCTTCTCCAGGTTTTGTATTTGTTTTGTTGCCGGCAATAGAAGCCTGAGGTGCAAAAGGGACACAAACCAATCACACAACTCCAGAAAATGGCAATATACTTTCTGAGGACATAGCCAGATCTCTGGGATAGTGACTGAAGGCTGGCTTGAAAAGTTCCTCATAACATAAACTGTCCCTGATTAGAATTAGTTTAAATTATCATAGGACTTTGAGTTTAACATACCTTAATCTCAGTCACATGCAAGCAAAGTGTTTTGTAGAAATGTGAGTTTTTGCAACTATGTGTATTGAAATAGGTGTGTATGTGAACACATACACACAAATATGTGCACACCTCTTGCTAAGTCTATCTAGTTCATCCTTCATCAGGAGGGCCAAATGAATGCATCTTATTTTTGCAGTTATGTGTAGAGCTAAAGATGGAATGCTCATTGCATCTGAAGCACTCCCTCCAGCTACTTGCCTATTTCCCATTATCTCTGGGGTTTTCATTTGTTTCTTCACCTGGCTTCTTGATGCTTTAGTCTTAAAAAATTCTAACTTCCCTTCCAGGTGGCAAGCAGAGGGCAGAAAAAACCCTTAATTTTATAATACAGGAGCCTGCATGTCCTTACACAGCTTCAGAAAAGCTGTCAAGGTATGGATCCCTCTGAATACAGTAACGGGACATGCCAGTTATCAATGAATACTGCAGAAAGTAAGAGGAAGGTAGCAAATAGATTTAGGTATTTTAGTTGTTTTGGAGGTGTTAGTTCATCATCATGCCTTTCTTGCAGTTAGCTCTCTTCTTCTTTTCCCCACCTAAGGATGTAGAAGCCTGACAACCATGTATGTACTTTCTAATCTATTTTAGTGGTCACAGCTTATTGGGTTAAAGTTGAGGCGATTAAAAATTGATAAGCAAGTACTACATAAACCTGGCACTGATGGAGAAGCAAGATGGTGAGCCATGGCTGGGTGAGAAGCAATAAGAAAATCTTGTCTTTATGTAAAAGAAGTTATTGACAATCATGTGGAATCAAAGTGAGCAAAGAGAGATGGAGCCGAGGGGTCCCAGAGAAAACTGTATGCTACGGGTTAGATACAGATTTTGTCTCTCAGGAGTTCATATACTGAAATTTTATCCCATTGTGGGGTTTTAAGAGAAGGAACTCAAATCTCTCGAAAGTTTCAGCAGTGGGATTAGTTAAACTAGACAAGGCCATATGGGTAGAGACCCCTTAACTGAATTACTACTTGTTTTGTGTGAAGTGGAAGAGAGACCAGATGATACACACATGTGTCTTCTCTCCCATGTAATGACAACATTGTCTTGTGACCCTGCCAGATGATGGCCTAGACCTTAGACCAGAAAGATGAACCAAAATAAACTCTTTTCTTTACAAGGTACTTTGCTTCTGTGACAACAATGTTCTAATAAAAGGCTGCTCAGTAACCTATAACAATCTTTCTGCTTAAGTAAAACTATATTCCTATTCATTACAACCTAGTATCTATATTGGCTGAGACAAGGTTATCACTATCAGACAGCAAATGTCTTCTGAGTACAAATATCCATCAGGACTGAACTGTGAAACCTACAACCAGCTTACCTTTTTAAATGACTTATTCTCAAAGCCTATAAGATAATTAATTGGATAATAAGCATGACTAGACCACTATTGCTTTTACTTACTTATTTATTTACTTGTTTATTCCTTCATTTTTTTTTGTGTGTGTGTGCACATGAGTGTGTGCACACTCATATGGTACTCCATTTCATGTGTGGAAGTCAGTAGACAACTTGTAAGAGTTGGTTTTCTGCCTCCACCCTGTTGGTTCTGGGAATGGAACTCAAGTTTTCGGGTATGGTGGTAAGAACATATACTCAACTGAACCTTCTCAGCTCTCCTCACCACTATTCACTTATTCAAACATTAGGCTATGTGCTTATCAGTACCAAATGTTTTCTTTTTCTATTTCTATTTGGCCAAACTGTTAAAAGACAATCCTTAATCTCAGCAGTCTTTTTACAGCAGGTGGTGCCCACCTCTGCCTCCAAAACTCCAGCCCAAACAATCTGCTTAGGACTGCTGAGGAAGCAGAAGAATGTGCCTGTGACTCAGCCTGCTAAGTAGGAGTACTGTCATTGTTATTTTAACTCCTGCCAGAGGATGAGGGCAACTCTCCTTTTCCCTGTCCCCAGATAACTAAGTAGAGATCCCTCTTTCAAACCTCACCCAGGCTTAGCACTTGGTCAATAAGAGCCAGAAGACCTGGGGTACCAGGTGTGATTAGCAGCTCACAGCAGAGTACAAAATGTTTCTGTAAAAGCATGATCAGACATCCTAAAGTCATCAATCAAATTTATTTTTAGAATGCATAATCTACCTTGAAAACAGTCGCCATAGAATGCATGAACAATCTTTGTGATGTAGTGGTCAGTGCAAGTCCAGGTACTTATTTTTAGAGAAGATGGCAAAAATACCAGGTTTTCATTCTCTTTTTGTTAGCTCTTGGCGCACTGTGGCCCTACTGTTTGTCTTTCTGTTGCCAAGTGTTCCCAACAATATAAATAGTCATCAAGTGCAGCTCCTAGTTGTAAAACTAAAAACATTTTCTTACACAAAACAATTCTTAAAAGATAAACTCCTTTCAGCTATGAATGAAGAAAAAAAATATAAATATTCTGAAGGAATGTACAACCTAAGTTATGTTGAATTGTAGCAGATTACAATATTTAGGTAAAAGACTTCAAGAACAATACATATCTTTTATTCTTCAAATATCTTCCTCATGCCCATCTAGCTAGCTTATTCCTAACTTCTATGTAGTCTGGGACGTTTGTATTATAAATTAAGATTAGGGATGATAAAATCAGCAACCGAGTTTTTCACAATACTATAAAACCATAAAAATTATGGCTCGAAACCAGGAACGTGTCTGAACATTGAAAAAGCAATGGGTTCTGCTAAGACACAGAGAGGAATGCTTTAAGAGCTACCAATCATCGCTGATGTGCATTGTGGGTAATCTATGGGCAAAGCATCTACCTGCCATGTTTCCCAGGAACCATTGTATAGCCAGTCATCCCTTCAACGAATGAGGACTCACCAGGGAGGTGGCAGCCTTGGTAATAGTGACACAGCTCAGAACATGATATGGTTTCTGCCATCGGAGGGAGGAGACAATGTTGAGGTGATGTGGGCTGCAGAGGATGGCAATCCTGTACCATTTTGTTGGCTATGATAAGCGTGTGGGATTCGTTCTATACAAGTGACCATTCATGTATTTGGAACAAGGGAGTCATATCAATTAAGGATTTTTGTACTGACTTCTATGCAGACAACAGATTATGGGAGTGCGAGACTGATGACCTTTTAAATATATAGGTAGAGATGGTGAGACTTGATAATAGTTTGGACAGTTGCAAGTACTGTGACTCTCTCCCATGGGGCTTAAAGAGGTCAAGTCATATGATTCTAACAGGTGGTGGAAGCTAGAGGCAAACTGATTTTCATAGCAATTAACAGTGCACTGTAATACCCAGTGAGCTTTGTGTGAAAAGAGATGCTGATTTCATAGGCATCAGTAAGATAAACTTCAGGGACAAAGATTTACATTTGGGATCGCATGTGTTAGGTTGGAAATATTCAATTTCAAATTTTATACAATATGGTAATTAAGCAACATTAGTAAATAATTTAAAGGATGCTCTTTACCAAACAATTTCACTGTGATTATCCCTTCTGTATAATCCACTTGGTGAAGTTAGTGGTATCAGAGATGATCACATGGTATTAAAGAACATATCCAAATAGAAATACCTGCATAAAATTGTGCAGAAACACTGGATGAATCTTCATGTTTTCATAGATACTATTTTCTCAGGTTAGATAAATATTGTCTCTTCTTGTTTGTCTGTTTGTTTTTGTTTTGTTTTTGTTTTTTTGAGACAGGGTTTCTCTGTGTAGTTTTGGTGCCTGTCCTGGAGCTCGCTCTGTAGACCAGGCTGGCCTTGAACTCACAGAGATCCTCCTGGCTCTGCCTCCTGGGTGCTGGGATTAAAGGCGTGTGCCACCACCGCCCAGCTCTTCTTGATATTTTAACATTAGCCCCCAATATACACAAAACATCCTAATAAATGCTGTTGGGATAAATTAAACTTCCATGTACATGTTAGCAAATTCTAGAATTAACTGTAGTGTTAGACAATAATTTGAAAAGGGTCTTTATTAAAACTCCTCCCGTGATTTTTAAGGGAATGTAAGTAATTAACATGGACCTCCCAAAATGTATTTTTCTTTTAAATATCTTAAATTTCATATGTAGTATTTATACTAGGTTTGAGACTAGTTAGAATTTCATCTATGGTGAAATAAAACCTATGTGGATTATTATATTATGGCAGAACAGTGAAAATCGTGGGTCCCAGTAGATTAGCAAAATCCTTACATGCCAATTAAAGATGTGTTTCCAGCTGGGAAAAAAATGAAACATAAAAAGACTTGGCATGGTATCATATTCAGAGAATGTCAGCTCTCTTGGACACAAATTCCAAATAGGTTTTATAAGACATGCGGAAGCCATGGCAGCATTGAATCTTTAAAGTGCTGTGAGAGATTTAGATGCAATAATAAGCACTAGAGATTAATATGTAAGGCAGTAACCATGGTAACAGCTGGAATGAGCCAAACCAATCTTGTCTGCCAACGTGGATGCATCTAAATACAACAGTGAGTGAAAGTGACCTATGAAGGAACACCTGCAGGGTGACACCAGCTCTGCTCACTTGGAAGATGTAACTGTGCTGCGTCTGCTTGGCACGTAGCAGAACACACAAAGGACACTATGTACCTTTAGAATTCTGATACTCACTGGGACGAAAGCAGGAGCATGAGAAGAAAGCGAAATTTCTTTTCCTCCCATGGTGGTCTATTCAGAAAAGGGCTTAAGGTAGCCATAAGTGAGGCTGTTTGATCTGTATGGCAGATGCTTAGGTATTTACAATCATGTTGAGTCTTTTTGCAATGAAAACATGATACAGTTTTTTTTTCACTCAAAAATAATTTATGAGAGCCATAAAGTAAACACTGCCATGGCCAATTATCAATAGTATATTCCACACCTTTAATAAAAAACAAGTTAAAATTAAAATGCATTTTCTGGAATGAGAGGTCACTCCTTGGCAATCTCTGAATAGTTTTATCCTGCCTTTATTATGAAGTTTCTAGTTACAAGGTGCCAAGTAAAAGAAAACATAGTTTCTATTGGCAAACTGAGCTAAAGTGCTCATTTATTCATTCATGCGATTGTTGGATATGGGACAGGTGCACATATACAGTAAGAATGTGCCTGCTGTGCATTGGCTGCACTTTCAGTAAATGTTACTTGTTTTCTTATATAAATCCAGATGGAATTCATGCAAACATAGGAGAATCTAATTCTTGGGTATTTCTTCCTCAAGCAGCTATCCTCAGGTTACCACTGTGGCTGGGTTCTTTCTCCCATGTGCACAGCTTTGGGGTTCCTTTTCCCACGTGCATGGTTTGGGTGAGCTTTGTTTGTCTCAGGCCCCTATTCTGTAAAGTGGACATCATCTATTAGCTACCTCACAGAGCTGACGGAAGGAAATAAGTGCATTACTTTACATAAAGGCACATGCAAACAAGCCTAGCACATGCTAAGTGCAGAGGAAACACTACTGTGATGGGTAGCCACAGCGGGAGAGAGGGACTCGGTTCAATACTCATTTCAAAGCAAGATCTTTCCATTTAGTCAGTCTAAAACCTATGAAGTGATCTTTTAACACAATATTTTTACTGATTATTTGGAGATTTCATATAATGCACCCCGATCTCTCCCAGTTCTCCCAGGTCCGTTCCCCACCCTTGTGTCTTCACTGGAGCATGGTCAGACTCCCAGTGGCCAGCCCCTGAAAGAAGACTGAGACCTTCCCAACCCTCATCCCTGCCAGAAGCCATCAACTGTGAAGAGCTACATGTGAGGTGATATTTTATAATTCCCAGTCAATTAGCTGTGAAATTCAAAATGCTATTTCCTTAAAAAATAAACTGGCATTCAATTAAAAATTAAAAAAATAAACCCTATGGTTAGCAAAGAAGTGAAGTGTTTTCCATGATAGTGGGTCACTCTTTCATGGTAGAGAGGACGTGATCTTACCTCTTCAAGGAAGTTGTGAAGTAGTGATATTTGTTGTGTTCTCAAAGGACTGATAGTATGTTCTGGCTTCTTTCTGTCAGAAAAAAGGAAGAATGCGGAGAAAATGTATGAATTAATTTCTGACCCACATATGACAACCATGTCAACGTGAAACAACTCAAAGCTTTCTCTTTTGAATTTGAGTAACTGTGAGACTGCAAGGTGGATTTCCTAACGTCTACTCCTCATTTGCTTAGCATTTGTGACCTGCTGGGCACCAGCTCAGCCACTTGACACAGAGCAGTGAGTATGTAAACTACTGAATGCTTTCCCTACCTTTTTACATCTTAATGCTTCTTAAGAGTAACATCCAAGGACAAGTAGAATTTTAAATTGCTCTCAGCTAATAAATAGCAGAAGATTATATAATCTCCCCAAATAATATAGTCATAATTGTTAATTATATCCAGCAAGCTTTAAAAAAGACTGGGCCTCTAGCCCAGTCTGCATTGATTTTATGAAGTACAGGATGGAGAGAGATTTTTTTTAAACAATTAATTAAATATTCTCCATAGAGTACTAAATTTGCTTTGACATTCCAAAACCTGAAAGTCACTCTAGATTAGCAATTCTGCTGAAAAAAGCCACTGAGCATCATATGGAATACTCCCCATTAAAGTGATTCCTGGAAATAAACAGAGTTACTGGAAGGCACCAGGCTTGTTTTCTGTCTTACAAGCTGTCCAGGTGCAGCCACCCTCATCTGTGGCAAGACTACAAAAACCTACAGTGTGTAAATCCCCTGTCAAATCCAGCTTTTATACACTGGGTTTCTAAAGCCATGTGTTTATGCATTTCCCCCAATAGATACACCCTATCCCATTGTCAAGGACGATGATACGTTATTGTTAAAAAATTTGGGACCTTAATGGATAGCTTCTACATGTCTTTAGAATCCAGAAGGAAATTCAAACAGAAAATATGGATGAACTGGTTCTTCTTTTGTCTACTCTGGAATTTTTTGTTTAAAGTATGATGCTAGAGATCAAAGATAAGGCCTTAGGCATGTTAGACGAATGTTCTACCTCTGACATATGTACCTGGCCATTTTCTGGATCTTTAAACAATAAATTCACATAAATAGAGGAGGAGATAAGACTTTGATTCAAGGCAACAAATATTGGTTGCATTTGTTGTTTCTTTTATATTTGCTCATTTGACCTGTGAGCACTCACAGTGAGTAGCAGCAAGTATGATGGATACTTAACATCTAAATAACCATAACGAAAGCTTCACAGCCAAAAAGACACATGGCAGAATTTCCCATTCCTTGTAATAATTCAGTAATTATTTTAGCAAGAATGATTGCTGAAATCTTGCACATAGTTTTTTTATTCCTTTCAAGAAATATCCAGATTGACTAAGGAGACAGAAAGCCATGTGCAAAGATTTTAGCAAACATTCTTGCACATCTATCTATCTATCTATCTATCTATCTATCTATCTATCTATCTATCATCTATCTATCTATCTATCTATCTATCCATCCATCCATCTTTCATCTATCATCCATCTACAACAGACTCTCTGGAAGGAGAAATTCATGCAGAGTAGTATGTATAATAACTTAAGATCACTTAAAAATTGAATTATAAGCAAATGAAAATTTCTAATTGGTTTAAATTCTATTTGTTTTCTGGTTTTGTTTTAGTTTGTTTTTCTTTTTTAAATAGGCTCCTGTGGTGGTATTGTATTCCCCAAAATATTGTGTACCTTAATAAACTTATCTGGGGTCAGAGATGGAACAGCCACAATATTAAACATGAGGATAGGCAGTGGTAGCACACGCCTTTAATCCTAGCATTCCAGAGACAGAAATCCCTCTGGATCTCTGTGAGTTCAAGGCCACATTGGAAATGGCCAGGCATGGTGACAATGCCTTTAATCCCAGAAAGTGAGATTTTAATCCCAGGGAGTGGTGGTAGAGAGCAGAAAGGTATATAAGGCGTGAAGAAACTCGAGGCATTCTGGCCTGGTTAGGCATTTTGGCCTGGAGAAGCATTTTGACCTGGTTAAGCATTCAGGCTTGTAGCAGCAATTCAGCTGAGACCCATTCTGGATGAAGACTCAGAGGCCTCCAGTCTGAGGAAACAAGACCAGCTGAGGATCCGGCCAGGTGAGGTTAGCTGTGGCTTATTCTGTCTCTCTGACCTTCCAGTGTTCACCCCAAGAACTGGCTTCAGGTTTGATTTTATTAATAAGACTTTTAAGATTCATGCTACAGGCTCCCTCTGTATAGCCCTGACTGCCTGTCTTTCCTAGAATTCACTATGTAGGGGCTGGCCTCAAATCAGATGTGCCTACTTCTGCCTCTAGAGTTCTGGGATTAAAGGAGTACAGCACCATTCCCAGCTTCTAGATTGGTTTTAGAACAACAACAACAACAAAAGGTAGCACAAAGCTCAGGACACTGTTCAGATAAAAGGGCCTTCTAGTCTTTACCATATGAATGTTAAACAAAATATCATACTTTTTATCTCTAAATTCAAGATTTTTTAATGTCTGAAAGTGCTATTTTTTGTATATTGCCCTTACTTTCTAATAAGAACACATACACGTGTGTAAATGTTAAAGTACATATTATGAGTGTGTGTGTGTGTGTGTGTGTGTGTGTGTGTGTGTGTGTGTGTGTGCGAGCATGCCTGTCTTTTACTCTTGTAACAAGGAGACAAAAAGAAATCTCTAGAGCAAATTACAGTTCAGGGGACAGCTGCATCCGACTGCTATCTCTTGTCCCAAGCGCAGTGTTGCTGGTACCTAGCCATTCCCATTCATTTCCAGGTGGACAAGGGCTGCTTTCATGCTGCAATGCCAGAGCTAAGCAGGTTCCAGGGACACAAGCTCACACTGTTTACCATGTGGGCTCCTGCGTTGTTGCAACAGCAAACAGAAAATGGCACATTCACAATATGAGCAACATGAGCATTGGCAAAGGCTATCCTCTTAGTTCTTCCGAAACTGAACTCGGCAGTTACACATGAAAATAAAATTTCAGTTCTAAACATATAAAGTGACAACTTTATCCCAAAAGAAATGGGTAATTATTGGCCAAAGGGTGAAGGGATTATTGGGAAACTCAGTGCCCCCAGTCATGAAAATAATACTCTGTATCTATAATTTTCACTTGTGTTGGCGTTTTATTATACAAAAGAAAATGACTGCCTTTTTTAAAAATAGACTTCATTTCCTGTGAGATATGTAAATGCCACTGGGACTTATTTTAAAAAAGCAACTTATGAACTATTCCATAAGGGACATCAAATTGAATGGCCAATTTTCAGTCAGTCTCCTACAGATACAACTGTCAGCTTTTATACCACAGCCAAAGGATAAAATTAACACAGCTTTTGTCATGGATATTTATCAGTTTTAACATCAGATACATCCCATAGGGCGGAATGTAAACCAATACTAGCAGACACTTGTTGACTCTCATTTGCCAGTGTTTGGAGGGCTTTATACATATGAATTAATTTATTCTTCACCATCTCCCTTTAGCTAATATATCCCCAATTTATAGATGGGGAAAAAAGGCCAAGATAGTTGAAATGTCCATTCCAGGAATGCACTTAGAAGGTGGCTAAGCCTTCACTGCAAAACAGGTCTTAACAGGCACAGGGGAGTGGCTTTAGGTCTTCATCTCCAGCTTGTGGTTCTTCCAAGATGTGCAATTCCACCCACGGCAGCTTTCGGACTAGAAATACTGAGAGCATTGACTGTTCAGGATATTCAGCTTCTTGAACAAACTGAAATCGACTCTGCCACAGCTCTGCCTCTTTTGTGCACCATTGTTTCTGCTGGATTTGCTTCTGTTACTTTCCATGTCACAGATATGAGAGCACGCATATCTGGGGACTTCATATATGTACACACGAGTCTGCCCATGTGTATGCAAGAACATGGTGGCTAGTGGTCCACATGTCTTTCTGCATTGCTCTGGAGTGCACTGTTTTTGAAACAGGGTCTCCCACTAAATCTAGTGCTCACTGATTGAGCAAAACTTGCTGACAGGAAACCCCTAAGGATCCTCTTGTATCCACACTGACACACCTAGTGGTGTAGTTTGAATGATAAATGCCCCTATACGAATTTGAACACTTAGTTCCTAGCTGATAGTACTGTTCGTGGAGGTTATGGAAACTTTAGGAGGTGAAGCCTTGCTGGAGGAAGGCCCAGGGGTAGGCAATGAGGGTTTATAGACTAATCCCTCTTCTCTTTCTTCTCCTCCTTTTCTTCTTCTTCTTCTTCTTCTTCTTCTTCTTCTTCTTCTTCTTCTT